>PVJH01015258.1:0-54195 GCA_004026705.1 Nesogale talazaci
ACACACACACACCTCAATTTCAATGTATCATGCATTTAGTCTCAGGATGGATTGGTCCATAAAGAAGGACATCATGACTGGAAGAGGAGAGGGTCAGAGGATAAACGAAAACCCTCAGCATGATGGACAGACACCATAGCTGCAAGGGGAGACTCCAACAGGCCAACAATTGTGAGAACGGGTCAGGATGGATGGAGCAGTGTTTCCTTGTGTCTACCTGGCATTAAATGAGTCTCAAGCAATGTGACAACAATGAACAATTTTTATCCAGTTTAGGATCCAAATTATATTCAAATTTAAAAAATAGCTTTTCAAATATCCCTCTCTACATCTTTTCACATATTGTTGTTGCTGTTGTTGTTTTCTTTTGTTTTGTTTTGTTTCCTACACATCTTCTCCATTGAGATGCCTCATCTATATATGTGACAAAGCTATCTCTCAGGGCCCAAGAAATGTTGAAATCTCCTGAGGAGGCCAAAATGGGGTAGACATGAAAGATACAGTTCTTTAGAAACACCCAATGCCCAGGCTTCTGTCCCAATACATCAGCTCACAATAAAGTAATACGTAGAACTTTTGTGGAAAAATGCATAGTAGAGAAAACAGCAGAGACTTTTTTTATTCTTTGAAAATTGGACATTACATAGGATCCAGGAATTCTCTAGCCACAGGTTGTTTACATGTGGTCTATGTATTTTCTTAATGTGATCCTATACTTAAGTGGATATAGGCTCAGGCATAAAATAAAAAATTAACATCAAAGTTACTTCAGTGCCAGAAGAAGATTACAGGGTGTTTCTGTGTTGGAAAGAACACTACTTTTCTCTATTGGTTTGGGGCGATGAATTATCCATAAATAAAACTGTAGTAGCATATACCATGTTTACAAAAAGTACACTTTCAGCACGGGATTGTGGCCCACTGGGATGGAGGTTCAATTCCAGCAGTAGCTCCACAGGAGCAAAGGCTGGGCCTCCTACTCCCACCACCAGAGGGCAGTGATGCCCCCCCCCAAATTACAATTTCAATGATTACCCACCCTATTCAAAAAGATCGTAGAAGTGCACTTATTCAGAGGAGATGAAAACCCTGATATAGCTTTGGAAATACTTAAACAACAGCTTTTAGAGTGTTCCTTCTGATACTGATTTTGTTTTGTAACACTACACCCCTCAAAAACAAACAAAAATTCTTTATTCGCTTTCATTTTAACCTAACTATAAATAATAGCTAGTTTTATTTCTCCAAAGCTTATTATGTACCAGACACTAGAGTAAGTCGTTTTCTTGTAACATTCCATATAATCCTCAAAATAATCCACTGCATAGGTCAGCAAATTTTCTGCACCTCTGACAAATCCAGAAATCTCAGCAGTTGACAACACAAAGTTGATTTGTGATCTGCTTATATTCCAAAGGAGGTTAAAGTAAATTTCCAGAGTTGTTATCCTCAGTTCCTAGGTCAGCTAATGACTGAACAAGGAGCTCAGATTCTTTGTACTGGAGGTAATATACACCACCTTTTACTAACACTCTGTGTGGCATTACTCGTATATTGAGATTTAGCTCTGAAAGAACTGGACACTGTGAAGAATTACATGAGCAGTAGTGAATTGTAAATACCTTTTTCATTTTCTGTATAGTGGACCTTATGAAGCATAAATGTGATAACGAATGATACTCATTTCTACAGCTACTAAGTGAGGGAGACAGATCTGGAATGCAACTACAGTACAACCATATGTAACTTTCTTGATGACAAACTCACATAGACACTACAAAACCTTGAATGTGGATATAATATTGTTTAATGAATTGATTCATATGTTCATTCTTTAACTCAAATGCATTATTGAAAAACGGTCATATATCATTTACATAATACTTTTACATATCAAGCAGAGCTCAGAGAAATGTTCAATAAATAAATATTTGTTCATTGATTTAAATAAATTTATTTTCATTAATTCATTAATACTGTCCATTCTATACTTTTTAAATTTAAATCATCTGGCAGCAAATGGAGAGATAAAATATTATAAGTAAAGAACAGCTTTATTAATTTCAAAGTTTATAAGCTTGCCCGGTGCTTTTCAACTCAGGTAAAGTAAAAAACATTTAAAAATTTTTGAAGATGGACAAAGACTGTAAAGTATTGCAGAAGGGAACAGTATTACCAGATATGTTATCCTGAGTTTAGGTAATTTGGCTATAAAGTGGTTTTAAAGCACATTATTTTCAGTTTTCAAATTGTTCTAATCTTGTATGAATCCTTATCATATTTCTTTCTCTGTATTAATATTCATTAATTTTGCTTTTTACTATTTTTTCATTTCCCTTCATTTTTAAAATTAATTTTTCAAAGCCCAAATGGAGTATGAACAGAGTGCATTTTCTCACCATAATTACTGTTCTCTATATTACTTGTTGATTCTAATATCCATTGCAATGGCTACACAGAACTCACAGACAAAATTCACAACTATTAAGGACATTGAGAAGTTGTAACGCTCGTGAGAAATGCTCAGGATTGGGCTGGTGATCGGGGCGTGATGCTAAGTTCTGTCAGTTCTTCTAACAAATGTCCAATGAGACATTCCACTCTGCTGTAAACGTTTAGCCTCAACCTAAAGATATTCCGGTCAATTTCAGTGGTTCAGCAAACCAGCTCTCTGATTTAAGTGTCCAAAGGCACCCCACTTCAGTAAGGCTGAGCCCAAAGGAATCAACTCCTCTTCCAAGGGTCCACAAGTCCTGCTTCCCAAATTATGTACCCAGGGGCATCCCATTCTGCAAACTCCTGCATAAAACCATTCATCCTCACACCACCCTGCTCCATCGGTTAGGAAGGTCATCACTGTTTCGTGCTCTGGCTCCTGGTTCTGCTGCTGCTCCTCCGATATTGTAGCTCTCATCTGGATACTCCTTGTTCAAGGATGTTGGGTCCAGAGGACACACTCCAGTCCTGACTCTTGCTGGTAATGAGATCCTGCCTTCTCCTAATTCAGAGAGGGCTCATTTATCTACAGACAGGGTGGCCTTTCAGGACATCCGCCTCCCAGTTACTCACAGGTGAATCTCGTCAGTATCTTCACCACCTTCCAACCAGAAGCACACAGGGAGAAGTTCTTTGTTTGGCAGAAGAGTCACATTTAATAATTCGCTGCCCTTGCATCGAGGTTCATTTTCTTCCTCAATTTTTCTTTCTTTGATTTTGTCCAGATGTTCTCTGTTTATGACTTTAACTGTAATTCTTTGTATTGTCACATCATGTAACACTCTTCCTTAGTGATAACATACGAAGAGTTCTGGAATATTCATAGACATTTTCCTTTCTGTCCTCCAAAGGACATTACATTTTCCTTTAACACCTATATTTAATTATGTAATACCTTTAATATACTATATATACTTTTATTTTTTTTGTATCACTGCCCTCTGGTGGTCGTGGGAGCTACCCAGCCTTGGTCCTGGAGAGCTGTTGCTGAATTTGAACCGCCCAGCCCATGGGCCACAGTCTCACACTCTACCACGACACCACCGGGCCTCAGTCTTATATACTATTTATTACAGGCTTGTTGTACTACTCACTTTTCATAGAACGTCTCTATATAAATTTTTCATAAAGCTTCTTCATGGAGTGCATCCTGGCCAATCAAGCCTTGAGGACAGTAGCCCTATTCAGAACAAATAATGCATAGAGAGGACTATATCACTGACCCCACTATGAGACACGAAATTCCAATGAGGGACCCAAGGCCCTATGAGGGACACCCAGTGTGAGAATTGCACATGGTCTGATTCCACCACAATGAGGCAAAATATTAAGGGTGTCTATCAGAGCAGTGGGGGGAGCAGAACATGGAGGTCCTGTGGGAGTGCCAAGGATAGACTTTGGGGCCAGGATGTGGCATCCCATCAGACTCAACTGTAAAACACTCCTAAAGGTCAACAAACAGACTTTGAACTCTTTACATTTTTCTTTTTTATTATTATTTTATATTTTTATTTATTGATATATTTTGCTGGACATTGTTTTTTGTTGTTGTTATTGTTTTGTTTTCTTTTGTCACTTTGTCTTGCTATGTCTTGGTTTTTTGTGCATATTATTATCCCTACAGGTCTATCTAGGTAAGATAGGATGGTCGAACAGTCTGGAGGAAACAACAATGGGACTGATGTTTTCAGGGGTACATGGGAGGTCGGGGTAGGGTAAAGGAAGTGGTGTTGACCAAACCAAGAACAAAAGAACAACAAATGATCCAAAATCAGTGACAAGGAGAGTGTGAGAGACCTGGTCGGGATTAATCGATGGCAATGACTGAAACCAAATGAAGGCTGAGCATGAAAGTGGGACAAGAGGAAATTAAAAGGAAATAGAGGAAAGAACTAGGAGGCGATGGACATTTATAGATGTCTAAGTAAAGGCATGTACATAAATATATTTATATATTATGATGGAGAAATAGACCTACCTGCATATACTTAAAGGGTTAGTATTAAGACAGCAGATGGACATTGGGCCTCCACTCAAGTACTTCCTCAATGCAAGAACACTTTGTTCTATTATATTGGCATTCCATGATGCTTACCTTCCCAACACAAACCCTGAAGACACATGTGTGCATAAACAAATGTGAAGAAAGCTGATGGTGCCTGGCTATCAAAAGATATAGCAACTGGAGTCTTAAAGGCTTGAAGGCAAACAAGCGACTATCTAGCTAAGAAGCAACAAAGCCCACATGAAAGAAGCACATCAGCCTATGTGACCATAAGGGGTGAAAAGTATCAGGATCAGGATGTTTTCAGGGGGACATGGGAGGGGGGTAGGGTAAAGGAGGTTGTGTCCGAGAACAAAGGAACAACAAATGATCCAAAATAAGTGACAAGGAGGGTGTGAGAGACCTGGTAGGGATTTATCAAGGGTAATGACTAAAACCAAAAGAAGGCTGAGCATGACAGTGATACATGAAAGTATCAGGCATCAAAGAGGTAAAAATTAAATCATTGTAAATGAGGGGGACCCAAAGTCCAATTGTAAGTAATGGGACATCTCCTTATAGAAGGGTCTCAGGGAGGAGTTGAGCCAGTTAGGTTGTAGTGGATGAAAGATGAAGCACAAAACTTTCCTCTAGTTCTTAAATGCTTCTTCCCTCCCCCCAATCCTAATCCCAATTCTACCTTAAAAATCCAGCTAAATCAGAGGATGTGCACTAGTTCAGATAAGAACTGGAAACACAGGGAATCCAGGACAGATGTACTCCTCAGGACCAGTGGTGAAAGTGGTGATACTTGGAGGCTGAAGGGAAGATTGAGTAGAAAGGGGGAGCCTATTATAAGGATCTACAGATAATCTCCTCCCTGGGGTACAGACTACAGGGAAGTGGGTGAAGGGAGACATCAGACAGTGTAAGATATGACAAAAGCAATAATCTATAAATTATCAAGGGTTCATAAGAGAGGGGGGAAATGAGGAGTTGATACCAAAGGCTTAAGTAGAATGCCAATGTTTTGAGAAAGATGAGGGTGACAGACATACAAATGTGCTTGACATACAATGGATGGATGGATGGATGGATGGATTGTAGTAAGAGTTGTATGAGCCACCAATAAAGTGATTAAAGAAAAAACTTCATAAAAATTTAATTCTATATAGCTGTATAATAATTAACAAGTGTTCTGTATTGCCTTGTCAATTATATCTTTATATAATTAATTTTCACCACGCCTTTGTCAGTTTGCCATATTGTGATGGCTTGCTTTTGCTCTGATACTAGAAACTTTACCACAAGTAGCTCAAATACTAGGAGGCTCATCCTTATTGAACAGATTTCAACAAAGTTTACAGACTAAGGAAAAGGCAATTTACTTCTGAGGAATAAGTCGCTGAGCCTTATACATAGCAGGGGGGTATTATCTGATATACTGCCAGAAGATGAGATTCTTGGGTTGAAAAACAAAAACAAACTCATAAACATCAAATAGACTACAACTCAAAGTGTCCCAAAGCAGGGTTCTGAGGTTTTGTAAATATCTACTAAAGCAAACAGCCTAATCTTTCTCCTACTAGGTACTTGATGGGTTTAAACTGTCAACTGTGGTAGTCAACCAGCTCTGGTAATAAGTCCAATGCTGAAAACTCTCAAAAGATGGCCAGGGAACAGCTGCCTCATCAATGTGGAGTCAATCTTAAATGATATGGATTAATAAACTTTCAGGACCTTTATTTATTAAGGGCATATGACTTAAAAGGAAAAGAAACACCTGCAAACATCAGTATGTAGGATGCATGAAGTATGCATCTAAGAATATTGGAAGCTACCAGAAATAAAATGGAACAACTAAAGTGTGATATACTAGGGATTCATGAACTATGTTGGACTATCAAAATGGGTAATCAACCATTTTGAGCCACACAATCATATCATTTACTATGCTGGGAATAACAAAATCAAGAGAAATGATACTGCATTCACTGATTCTGAGAACATTTAAAGCTCTATCTTCAAGATATATCTGTTTATATAATCTATATAAAATATTGTTCTTATAGGTAATATTGCTATACCTACATGGAAATGAAGTAAATACAAACATAAATCAAATTTACACACCAATCACTAAAGCTAGCAATGAAATAATTAAAGAATTTGATCAACTGCTACATGTTGAAACTGATCAAACATATCATCAGGAGGCATTGATGATTGCTAGCGGTTAAAAGGCAAAAGTTAGAAATAAAGAGGAAAGAATGGTAGATGGAAAATATGACCTTGGTGATAGAAAAAAGCTGGAGATCACAGGTGATCATTTTTCAAGAAAAACAATATTTTCATTACAAATACACTCTTATAACAACATATGCAGCAACTTCACACTTGACTTTAGCAGATGGATTATACAATAATCAACTTGACCTTAGCTGTGAAAAGAGACCGTGGGGGACATCAATATCATCAGACAAAATAACAGTTGGCACCAACTAGGAAACAGACCATCATTTGCTCTTTGTAAATTTAGGCTGGTGGTGAAGAAAATTAAAGCAATCCCACAAGAGCCAAAATACAACCTTGAGTCCTCCTGATGGTTATACATTGGGCTGTGAGGCACATGAGTGACAGTTCCAAACCACCAGCAGTTCACAGAAGAAAATGGTAAAAGGTACAGTATCATAAACCCACGAGGGGTCGCTACAAGTCAGCTTTGAATTGAAGGTAGCGAGTAAGCATATCCTAACAGAATACAAAGGCCATCCTAAGAACAGTTTTGATGCATTGAACACTAATGATTGAAGTCCATAACAGTTGTGGCATGACATCATACATGAATAAGTCAAAAGATAGGAAACAAAGAAAAGACAAAATTGGATGTGAGAGGAAACTCTGAAACTGAGTCATGAAAATAAAGTAGCTAAAGAAAATGAAAGTGGGCTGAGCCCCGGTGGCGTAGTGGTTGTGCGCGGGACTGCGGCCCACTGGAATGGAGGTTCAATTCCTGCTCACAGAAGCAAAGGCTGGGCCTCCTACTCCCACCACCAGGGCAGTGATGCCTAAAAAAAAATTTTTTTTAAGTTAAAAAAAAAGAAAATGAAAGAGATGATTAATAAAATTGCTGAACAGAAAATCTCAAAGGGAAGATGGAGAAGCCAAAAATATTGTAAAGAAATGTGCAGAGATCTAGAATTAGAAAGCAAATAGGAAGAATGTGCTCAACATTCCTTAATCCGAGAGAAACAAAGCAATTACAGCATCAGTTGGCATTATTGAAGCATTCTATGTACAAAATAGTGAATGATTTAGGGAGCATAAAACTGAGTCACTGGAAAAATTGTCACTGTTCAATAATTTTAAGAAGTATATAATAAATAATTGAGGGCATTGAAGGAAGAAATTCAAGCTGCAATGAAAAGAAGGCTCCAGGAATTGATGAAATGCCAATTAAAATGCTGCAACAACCTGAAACCTCATGGAACACATTTACCAAAGGTCTTTGCCAAGATATTTGGAAGGTAGCTACCTGACCAACTGACTGAAAGAAATCCGTATTTGTGCCCATTCCAAGAAAGGTGGACCGATGCAATGGGGAAATTACCCAAGAATATCACTAATATTACATGAAAATAAAAGTCTGCTAAGAAAATATTAAAATACTGCAATCACCAAGAAACTCAGAAATCCAGAAGACTTGAAGCAAAGAATAACATTGCTGACCATCAATGGACTGGCTGAAAGCAGTGAATACTAGTACGAGGTTTATCTCTGTGTTATTTACTAGCAAAGGCACTTACCTTTGAATCATACTTACCTTTCAGAATCATACTGAAGAGTGAATAGCATGGAGAAGAGTGGGAATACCCAAGCCCTTCATTGTGCTCAGGTTACACCTGAACATGGATGAAGAACAAGGGAATGCTGCAGAGCTTTAAATCAGGACAAGTGTGTATCAGGAATGTTTACTTCCACCCTACTTATTCAATCTGAATGCAGAGCAATGAATCTGAGAAACTGGAATCCAGGAAGAAGAACACAGCATCAGCATCAAAGGAAGGCATGTCAACAACCTGCGATATGCAAATGACCCAACCTGCTCTGCTGAAAGTAAGAGAACTTGAAACACTTGTTGATGAAGATCAAAGACCGTGTTACAATTCACATTTTAAAAATAATTCTCACACCTGGGCCCATAGGAAATAGGATAAGTGGAGAAAAATTAAAATTGCCCATTTTGCTTGGATCCACACTCGATATTCATGAAAGCAGAAGTCAAGAAATTAAATAGCACATTACATTGATAAAATCTGCTGGGAAAAGACATCTTTAAAGAGCTAAAGAGCAAATAGGCCTCTTTGAGATCTAAGGGACACCTAATCCAAGTATTTTCTTTTTTTTTTAGGCATCACTGCCCTGAGGTGGTGGGAGTAGGAGGCCCAGCCTTTGCTCCTGGGAGCCGGAATTGAACCTCCAACCCAGTGGGTCGCAGTCCCACGCACAACCACTACGCCACCGGGGCTCAGCCTAATCCAAGTATTTTCAATTGTCTTATATGTTTGTGAAAGCTGAACAATGAGTAAAGAAGACTAGAGCACTCATGCATTTGGGTCACGAAGCTGGCAAAGAATATGGAAAGACCACAGGCAGCCAGAAGAACAAACACATCAGACTTGGAAGAAGTACAGGCAGAATGTACCTAAGATGGTCAGACTTCCTATCACCTACTTTGGACAAGTTATGGATCCTCATAAACAATCATTCTGGACTGTTCCCTTTAGCTTCCAGCATCCCAAAACACGATCTATTAGCTTCTGTCTATAGTAAAGGTCAAAATATGATTTAGTAAGGGAAGACTAGTGGCAGAACAGACCTAGGTGATATCTTGGAGGAAATGGAAGTGGAAGATAAGAAACCAGAATATACCTTAGAGGCAAGGCTATGTATTTTGGATGTGCTATCAAGAGGAACCAGTTCAAAAAAAAAAGGAACCAGTTTCTGGAAAAGGGTATCAAGCTTGATAAAGTAAAAAGTTAATAAAAAACAGGAGAAGCAGTAATGGCATGAATTAGCATGGTAGCTGTTAAAAAGGTTCAAGCAGAGCAGTAATTGTGAAGATGGCACAGGGCAATTCTGCTTACATAGATCTGTTATGAGTTTGAGCCAACTGAGTAGCACGTAATCAAACAAATAAGATATAGCATTGATCATCAGCTATTGGTTACTTTCCATCTTGGGTGCATAATAAATTCTTCAAAATAAATTTAGAAAGCTAAAAATATCAAGTAAATACAAATTATGATGATGATGGCTGTGGCAGTCATGTGCTTATGTTGATTTCATGATTGAGATGGAGGGGTGGGGTCTAGCCTGTTAATCTGGAGATAGCCATTGAGTAGCCAATGAGGCCTCTGTGTGGACATGGCTTTCTCCTGAGACTTCTGGGAAATCTCATAATATTTCCCTTCTGGTGATGAGAAGCTATCTCCCTAGTTGTTGGCAGTTAGTCTCAGCGATGATGAATTATGGGCAAGACAAGATGGCAGTGTCTGAGTTGTTGCAAGAGCCAGAGGAGAAGCCATACAGCCTTGCCTTGCCAGACCTCTGAAGCTGGAGAAGCCATGGGGAGACCCCTGCCAGCGCTGAGTTGCTACTACTACTATTGGATGTTATTGATGGACCCTGAGCCCTGGAAATGAGGAACCATGAGGAGACCCCTGCTGGCACCGGGACTCTCCACCCACTGGCCTGTGACTTCATGAGTCGGAAGGAGACTTTATAGACTGATACCGGGCATATGGGCTAATATCAGACTTATGACTTTGAACTGGACTAGACTGGGATGCTTTCTCAATGTCCCATTCCTCTTGTATATAAACCTTTTGCATATATCCATATGTGTGTCTATGAATTTGTTTCTCTAGCCAACCCGGACTGACACAATGGCAGAGAATTTTGTCTGGTTTATTCACTGATGTATCCCAAAACCAGTGATGCCTCACAGAAGGTTCTCAAAAAAATATTATTTGAGTGTACAGAAGGCTATGGATGACAGTGGCATCCCCACATACGTGTTCAGGATCTACACAGGGAATAAACCTGTCATGATTTCTCTCTAACCACAATTAAGGGAGGGAAATCACCTGATTATCAGACAGAGAGTATTGGAAAGATGGCTATAGTAGATTAAAATGATCAATCTGACTTAAGCAGTTAAAACTTTATCACTTGATCTATCTTCTGGTGCACTTTGGACTTAATCTGACTTTTAATATCTTCTGGGTATTTTTCATATTGGAGCTTATCTATATTGCTATTTGTCATCGTGGATAGCCATCTTGAATCTCTGTTATGTGTTTTTCTGGTACATGAAACCCAGGATAGATGAACCTGGAACCAGACTAAGGCTTCCTGGGGGGTATGGTGAGAGATGTGAGGGGCTAGGGAGTAGCTGACATCAAGGAGCTCAAGAAGGAAACCAACGCTTTGAAACTGATCTTAGCAACAATGGTACAATACAACTTGATATGATTCAATTGTGGAATGGTGTGATGTCTGGATTAGCTCCTAATAAAATTGTTTGATAATATGTAAAAAAGTGTGAACAATTTATTAAAAAGTATAAAACATAATTGAATGAGTGATTTGGTTTAATAATAGCAATAGAAAGAATATATCTAAACTAAGGGGCAAATTTATGGGAAAACAATACCAAAGAAGAAGAAAATGTACTTTTACTTTAATTCTGAAAGATAGTTTATGGGTTTCAATTATTAATGACAACATTATAGAACCTGGGTCCTGAAGAAAAAGAATTTAAAAAAAGAGTAAACAAAGTATTAAAATACATCCCAGGAGTCCAAATGTATTAACATACCCTCCCTGATGTGTTAAGTCAACTCATGATTTGCAGTATATTTAATGTGAAGGTCATAGAATGAATCAAAATAATTTTCTCTGCTATATTATGTATGTCAAAATAAATGGGTTTCAATCCTCAGCTTTTTATACAAAAAACTTTAGAAGGCATTTGGCCACACAGGAGGACAATTGAACAGATGACTTATGTACAATACTATCTAGATATGAAAAATGATACTTTATTTTTTTGGAAAAATGACACTTTTTAAAAGTTCTTTATCTCTTTAATTCATTCCATTCACAAAGCACTCGACCTTTCTGGTACATCATTTGATGGCTGAAACCACTCTATATTTAGGCAAGCCAGTGGTGCCTTATAGATGAGTAATAGGTGTTCAGGGAGGTTACAGAATTTGTTCCAGACGAACTGATTAGAGGCGAGCTAGGACTAGAATTCAATGTGCCGAACTCCAGCCAGCATCCTTCCCAGCGCCCCACACAGAGAGTTCTAAAACCACAGTTGAGTCACATTTAAGAGCATGGCTATGCCCGTTGTTACACCACCTTTCGGTTTAGTGGTATAAACCCCAGTTGGCTTCAGAGCTTCAGCCCAGTGACCCAGTGCCGACTCTCAGATGGCCTTGTGGAAATTTGGGTATGAATCTCAAGGCAAATGTTGCCATTTTCCAGAACAGTAGGCACTGGCACCCCTTAGTGTGCATTTTGTTCAGGGAAAGTAATTGCTCTGAGGTCAAGACAGAGCATCTTAGTCACAGAATTCTCCAGCCTTCTTTCAAAGCACTGGCTTCTAGGTAAGGCCATGGGGAGGTACCAAGCAATTCACCTTTTCGAATGAACCCCATGGAAAACTGCCAGTAACTGATCTGAAATTATGTTAGATAAGGCATTTTTTAAAAACATGGAAGAAAAATAAATTCATTTTTATATCCCTTTATTATATATTCCACAAAACTGACTCAACATGATTTTATAAAGGAACATTCCACTGAGGCCTGGCTTTTCAGAATTTGTCACTGATGAGACTTTGGTCAAGATTCTTGGTCTTTCAGAGATTCCACTTTCTTACAAATTTCTTTAAAAGTCTCTTTCAGTTCTATGATCATTTAGGGATTTTAAATACTAAGACTTGATTCAGATATATTCTTAAAGATGGAACACTGGAAATACCTGAGCACAGAATAAGTTACAGGAACATCGAATCCAGTTAATACCTGTCAAAACTGAGGGTTAGAAAAATTTGTTTGGAAGTATGAGCTGTCATATCTTTTCTTTTTCCACTCTGAGGTTTCTTGGGCTCTTATTCATTTCCCCAAGAAAGCTTAATTTAGAATTGGCCCAGTTCAGAGGCTTTAGAATTGGTTAGAAGAATCCTAAGTGCCCTTAAATGCCACCTTCTATTTCCTGGGCATGAGTGCCTGGGCTGGCAGAAGCCCACAGCCAAGCAGGGCAGTGATGGTTGTGGTAGGAACTGCATAGGGGTTGCTGTTTCAGCCCCTGAAATTAGTGCCTCGAGAGCTGCAAATTCCAGTAGTCTCTGATCAGATGGTTCAGAACTGGAAATAACAGGAGTGAGAAGTTCATGAAAGAGAAGGCTACAATCCCAAGGGGAAATTGCACCAGAGTACAGGATTGCACACTGCTTTCAGCAGAAAGAATTTCCTCTCCATTGCTCCCTCGATGCTACCTGCCGATTGTCTTCTTCTGGTGATTGACATATAGTATTAGTGTGTTAGTCTGGGTAGACTAGAGAAACAAATTCATAGACACACATATGGATATATGTTTATATACAAGAGGAATGGAACATTGAGAAAGCATCCCAACCCAGTCCAGTCCAAGGTCATAAATCCAACATTAGTCCATATGTCCAGTATCAGTCTAGAAAGTCTCCTTCTGACTCATGAAGCACATGAAGTCCAAGCATCCCACCTCTTCCCCTGGCTTCCAGGGCTCAGGGTCCATCAACAGTATACACTGGTGGTAGAAACAACTCAGTGCTGGCAGGGGTCTCTACATGTCTTCTCTAGCTTCAGGTTTCTGGTTCTATCAGGGTAAGGCCATGTGGCTCCTTGTGTTAGTCCGGGTAGACTAGAGGAACAAATTTCATAGACACACATATGGATATAAGGAAAGGGTTTATATACAAAAGGAATGGAACACTGAGAAAGCATCCCAGCCCAGTCCAGTTCAAAGTCACAAATCCGATATTAGTCCATATGGCTGACACCAGTCCATAATGTCTCCTTCTGACTCACGAAGTCACAGGTCAGTGGGTGTAGAATCCTGGGGCTGGCAGGGGTCTCCACATGGCTCCTCGCTTCCAGGGCTCAGGGTCCATCAACAACACCCCGTGGTGGCAGAAGCAACTCATCGCTGGAAGGGGTCTCCATGTGGCCTCTCCAGCTGCAGAGATCTGGTTCCATCAGGGCAAAGTCATGTGGCTTCTCCGGCTCCTCAGATGCTGCCATCTTGTCTTGTCCGTGATTGATCGTCTCTGAGACTAACTCCCAACAACTGGGGAAGATAGCTTCTCATCTTCACAAGGGAAATATCTCGAGGCTTCCAAGAATTCTCAGGAGAAAGCATACCCACACAGAGATCTTATCGGCTACTCAATGGCTCTCTCCAGATTAACAGGCTAGACTCCAGCCTTTCATCCCAATCATGAAATTGGCAACACGAATACATGACCGCCACTCTGGGGGACCCATGTCTGAACCAACACTGATTTCATCCCCACAGGACTCAACTATCTTTCTTCAATGTTTCCCTTTCTCCTTTCACCCCCACCCCCTCTTTCTTTCTTTTACTTGGCCATCTTCCTTCCCCTGAGATTATAATTCTTTCAATATAGCTGATGTTCTAATAATTCCCCCTTTCCCTCTAAAGCATGTCAGGCAAGGAGTCCATGCAAAGCAAAGTGTTCAACTGGATTCATTAGGTTTTAGGTTTCTAGGAGAAGTAACATAATAGCATGCCTCTCAGTCCCTGTTGATGCTACACAAAATAGTGTAGTAATAGTAATAATTTTAAAAACAAGTATATCTCTTACAGAACACATGACACCCCTGCCAGACCTTATGGTCTCTCATTCCTGGCTGTCCAGGTGCTTAGTCTAAGCGCAACCTTAATAAGTGGTTGTGTGCCATGGAATTCCTTCTGCATCAGGGCGACCTGAGTGGGCAGAGTAGAAGTGCACCAGAGTTTTCAAGGCTGTGCTTTTTATTAAAGATAGGATTTTAAAAAAATAATATCTAGCAACTATCATCTTGGAAACTCAGTGGAGAGTTCTCTCTGTGTACGGAGTCTCTATGAGTCAGAATCAGCTCAAATCAGCTAAAAGCATGGGCGAACAGCAATACTTTTGTTGCTGTTGCTATTGCTATTGCTATTCGCCTTTCATTTCATTTTTCCAAGCTTTTTGAAGTCTCTTGTGCCTGTTTTCTTTTGAGGTAAAATAAACTTGCCTCTCAGTTGGCATTTAAAACTGACATACAAGCAACTGAATCTAGAAAGTGTTAGCTAGTGATTCTTGACAGGGAAGGAGGGAACTGATATGAATTTGGGGAACATTGATAGTCTGATTACTCAGTCACTTAACTGACAAATAAGGGGAAGGTCTCGGGTTATCTACATCAGGATAAAGAGTTTGAGGAGATTAACGAGAGTCAATGTTTGAGAAAGGGAACATGGGTTAACTGACATTTTAACTATTTTCAGAGTGTTGGCACTAAGCAAAAATGGTGACAAATAGTAGGACAGAAGATATACCAGCTTTTACTAATCTTCAAAATGCACCTATATAATAAGTAAAGCAAGACAAATGAAAAGTTATTTACATGGAAAAGGAAAAGCTAGTCAAATATTTTCTATTCTGTGGTGATATGTCTTATACTCCAACTACATTCTATGTTTGACTTCTTTAAACCAGCCTGGCCTGTTTACAGTGAGCGCAAGTTGGACTGCACAGGTGTCCACCTTGTTCAGATGCCCACCTCTTCTCCGGGCTGTGCTGCAGGCCCACGCAGTGATACAGCCTCAATGTCTTACTGCAACCCTGTCTGAGAAACAGAGTCGGAAATGTTTTTCACTTTGTCTTGTCTTCATCCCTCTGATTTCACACTATCTCAGAACTGGAGCTCACCTGGGAGAGAAGCCACTTAAGTATGACTCAGATTTTTGTGCCTAGCATAGGTCTGACCCATACTGAGTGGTCCGCTGATACAAAAGAATGAGCTGCAATGTAGCAGAAACCGCATTGAAGATACCAGAATGTGTTAGGTTTCTCCAGTGGAAAATACCTCGGTTCTTGGCACGAGAACACATGCACTCCGAAGTCTAGTTTGTGGCCCAAGTGGGCTTTTTTAAAGCACAGAAGTTTCAGGTTTTATAGCCACTGAACCCAGACAACTCACGGATTGCACACCCACACACAGTGGCCTGAGGCCAGAGACTGCAGTGGCCAAATGGTCAGAGGGCAGTGGTGTCCAGGTTCCAGCCTTTAGGGTCTTTACCTGGGAAGGTCTGTCAGTGTTACTGGCTGACTCCCTTGACTGAATTAAACCCACCTGGCCTAGTTTGGGCCCACCCAGATGTACTGCCTCCCTGGCTGGGAGCCTGAATTGGTGCATGCCCTTTATCCTTTTGGGGGATGGGGATGGGGTGGGGGTGTTTGAATGATGAGTTCGTAAATAGAGGAACAGCCCTGGTTCCTGTCTCTAGCTACGTAACAGATTCTGTCATCTTCACAAAGTTCAGAAAGGAGAAAACGCCTTAGAGAAAAAAAATTTTTTTTTCTTCACAATGTATTTGCTGGTACCTACGAGGTGACCAGAGAACCCTTAGGGTGTTGTTGGGTAAGCTTGGGTCTGTTACCCCCAAGGAGGCCTAAATCTACCAGTCACTCAACAAGAGGAAGACGAGACTGTCTCTTCGCCTAAAGAGTTCCGAAGTGACTTGACAGCAGTGACCTTGGTTTGGGTTTCAAGACCCTGTGGGTAAAGTCACCCGTTACAATTGTGCCGTTAATGTCTACAGTCCTCGGCACAATCCATTCAACTTACTAACTGCAGAAGTGGCCCTTCTAATTCTTTCTGACATGGATCGGGAGGCTGGCCTGGTCATTTGCTTCACAGAAGGACCTGGTAAACCCCTGTGGAGCATTTGTGTTACCTGTGTCTGGGGTTGCCCAGAATCAAAATGGACTCAACAAGAAGTGTGACATAGAAGAGAGAGCCTCAGATGCCAACTTTGAAAATGGGCCTTTCCCTTTCCATAAACATAGCAGGACATCATAGGACTCTTGTAGCCGCTTCTAGAGGGCTGCTGCCCATTGCCACCAACTCAGTAGGACTGGGTTTGGGTTGAGTGAACTATATTCAGCCAAAAAGGGGGAGTGGGGTGGATTTTCTGTAATTGTTTGTATAGAAAAATAAGTGTAAACAAACAATTCCTGGTCTGTAATTGTTTGTGTAGAAAAATAAGCGTAAACAAACAATTCCCGATCGTGCTTCACTAATAAGAAAGGAAAGAAAGGGGGAAAGCATGTACTGTCCAAAATCTCAGATAAAAGACACTGCCTCCTGGTGAATTTTGGGCTCTTTCAAACCAAATTTCCAAAGTTCAGGAAGGGGGAAAAAAGCTATAACCCCATAAGTGGGAGAGTGATGAGTACCTCACATACATAAAAGAATTTTAATCTCTAGTTTTGTCTTTTTAAAGAAAGCTTGCAGATGCTCCCACCCTGCATAATGAATGCACTGATACAAAATGCTCCCATTTCTGACTTCCCCAAGTGGACGAGGTGAGGGGGCGTCCAAGGGGACTGGAAAGCTCCCTGTGACCTCAGCCTCTCAGAACAGATCACTCTAATCTGGATGACTTCGCAGACTGGGGACTTGGTGTGAAGAGAAACCTAGGGCCATTTCACAAGAGACAGGAAACTTAGACTTCTTCACAGAAGGGCAAACAAAAGCTCACCAACATTTGGGGCAGAGCTCTGAGGAGAACTCACCGTGTATCTATGACTATGAGGGAGGCAGCAACACGCTAACTTTGCAGGCCGAAGAATTCTTGAGCCCTGTATTCTCATGTCTATGGTCGTCGGCAATCACACAAAGATAGGAACAAACAAAATGCTTCTTTATGGAAAAAAAGGATAAATAAACTTTGTGTAGTAAGCACAGTGGAGTATTAGGCATCTTTAAAAACAATGGTGAGTCTGTCAAATGCCACATGACATGGACATGTTTGGAAGACATTATGCTCTGCAAAGTTAGTCAATGACAAAATAACAAATAATGTATTAACGTACCATAAAAAAAAAAACCTTGAGAACAATAGTTTCGTATCAAAAGGTGCATACTTTGCCGGCTATGTGGAGGCCGAGGGGGAAGGAAAAGAGTGCGAGGGAAAATACTGTCATTTCAACCAATGATCGATTAAAAGAGGAAAACCATTTGAACAGAAACACCCACAAAGGGCTCTAATACAAAGCAAAATATGAAGGACACCACAAGAGGAAACAGAGAGGGGAAGCATCCTGGTGGAAGGAGGAATCAAGGAGGACTCCCCACCCTTCCCCCACCCTCCCCCCAAATTTAAGTACTAGCATGTAAACAAAAAAAGATAGCCAAATCAGTTAACCTTCTGCACAGCCCAGGGACACCTAAGGATTCATAGACTGGTTTAAGATTTGATATAAAATGAAGTGCTTGGTGAGAAGTCATCATTAATACTATTTATTTAAAATTTAATTGATAGTCACAATTTTCTGAGGAAACAGATACAGCTTGGTGAGAAGTCATCATTAATACTATTTATTTAAAATTTAATTGATAGTCACAATTTTCTGAGGAAACAGATATCAGAGCAGTAGGAAATTTATTCTTTTAAAATATTTTCTGCTTTCTTTCAATTGAAGTTGTTTGTTCTCTGTTTCATTTACTCTTGTTGTTGTTATTTTGTATGTTTCTCTGTATATGAAATAGAGGATAGGTAAATCTACAGACACAGTAACTGAACTAAGGGTTACCTGATGGGTTTGGCAGGGGAAGTTGTAGGGAAATAGAGAGCTAATAACATGAGTACAGTAAAGAAGAAAGTGTGTTAAAATTTATTGTGTTAATGATTATACAGCTCTTTAGTATAATTGAACTATTGAATTGTATGATATGCGAATTTTATGGCAATAAAACAGTCTAGAGGCTGAGCCCCGGTGGCGTAGAGGTTGTGCGCAGGACTGCAGCCCACTGGGTTGGAGGTTCAAATGCAGCAGCAAGGCTGGGCCTCCTATTCCCACCACCAGAGGGCAGTGATGCCCCCCAAAAAAGTCTAAAAAAGTAGGTTCAAGCTGTAAAAAAAAGAAAAAAACATCAAAGGAATTCAAAGCAAAGCACCTTGTGCCCGCAGCATGAAGTGTGGGAATCAGAGCTCTCTCCTTGTGAGGTGCGTGCTCTGCGACCTGTCCACTTGGTCACTCCTGGAGAACCAAAGTGGCATGGGAGCAGGCAGACTTCAGAGTTCGAAATGCCTTCTGGGTAGAATCTGCTTCAAAGACTGCTGGTTGATGAGCTGCAGACAGTGGTGTTGTGCTCCGTGCACTTGCAAGGCTAGAAGAGAAACCAGACAAAAGGGCATTGATGTTCCTCCAGCACCTTCTGAATGAAAGAAAGTTGTGTGAGGAGCCAGCAGGCGGGCAAAATGAATGGCATCATTTAGAGCAAGAAGTCAGGCAGAGGGATGGAGCAGGAACGTTTGCATGTCTGCCTTCCCATCTACAAAGTCCTGAGAAACGTTCCTTGTGTACTTGGAAACTTAATCAACAATAATTTGGAAGAAGGAAGTAGTACACTTAGAAGCATGGAGTATAAATGTAAATGATTGACAGAAAGAGAGAAGGGGAGATAATTGAGAGGGCTCACTCATTTTGGAAGTAGAAGTCAAATATGTAAACTTGCAGCCAACCTGGAAAACTAACTGTCCCTGAGGTGCTTGCATAAATTCTTCATTTTCACATTTTAAAGTAGACAGGATTAAGTCAGTGCCTGCAGCAAAGAGCGGGTTTTCTTTGTTTGTTTGTTTGCTATTTAATGGAAGGAACAGATAAGATCCAAACTTCAGGCATTGCCGAAATTCTGTGTTATTAATGAACCAAGAGGCTGAAAGACGAGAAACTCATTAGTGGCTTCTGTGGAGAAATCTGAGGCCCTTGGTGCTAGAAGGAAATGGAAAAACTGCCAGTTAACAGCAGGAACATCTAAATCATCACACTTAGGAGGAGAACTGGGGAAACAAGACAGCATTTACCCTTCACAGCAAAATAAGAGTGAAAGAAAGCCTTCATTGAGTACATATATGGGATGTCTTAAGTCACGCTGCTAAACAAACAGCTGCTGTTGATGAAGGAAAGAAGATAAACAGGCTTTCATAATGGTCAAAAGGGCAGAGAGCAAGGGCCTTGAGGCAGAGAGCACTTTCCATTGGAGATCAGGAACGCAAACAAACCCCAGGGTGCTGCTGACTCACACCCAATCATCTGACTGTCCCTCAGTCTGGGGCAAACACTCAGCACAGGCTACTGTCAGGTAACACCACCTGGCTCATAGCTCATAATTAGGCCCTACTCATGAAGCATCTACCATGCGCATGGTGCTATCTAGCCACCATGTCGGGCTTAGAAACATTCTGCCTCTCAAAGCATTGCCCCGCTTTGGAGAAACAGGAGCTAGGTACCTAAAGGGATAACCTATAGGGCAGAACTGATGATCCATCCGCAAGCCATTGAAAGGAGGACAGAATTGCCACCGTGTGAGGTGTGAGACAGTTCAGAGGTGAAAGAACAGAAAAGCTCCAGATAGGAGTTTGGAAAGCCAGGGAGTCAAAAGACATTGAAAATGAGAAAGGGTGGCTTGTCTGAGGCATTATAGTGACTCATAATCTCTCAGGGGGATTTACTATTTTAATTCTAGCTCTGTCATGTGTTTGGGGCAGGTCATTTAACCTCTTTGCCATATTAATTCATGTATAAAATATACACTCAGCACAAGCTGTAGGGAGAATTAAATGCAATTATTTGCCATTCTTCTTAATCCTTTCTCTAATCCAGACACAGCCTTAGAACGCTTCTTAACAGAGCAAGCACCGGACCTAGGTGAAAGAATTGTTAGCAGGAGAAAAAATATTGCTCCTATGGGTGAAGCAATATTTCGCAATTATTAAAGAATGGAGTTTCGAGCTGAGCCCCGGTGGCCTAAGTAGTTGAATGTGGGACTGTAGTCTGCAGGCTTGGCGGTTCAAATCCAGGGCCGGCTCTCGGGAGCAGTGCTGGGCAGCTGCCACGACCACCAGAGGGCAGTGATAGTCCCCCAAAAAAGAATGGAGTTTTATAGACAGATAAGAACCATTGTTTATTTTTTTTAAGTTTGTAATTTTACCACTTTCCTAAACCTACTTTATTTCCCTGGGCAACCATAGCCAAATATCACAAAAGATGGGCTTAAAAATTAATAGTTAAAGAAATAATATATTCTCTTACTGTTCGAGGAAACTAAGTTTGAAATCAAGGCAGTGGCAGAAGCATGCTTCCTCTGGGGATACTTGAGGAAGGGTCTTTAAGCTTATTTCTGGTGCTTTCACATATTTTTTGATCTGTGGAAACATAAGTCCAGTCTGAGTCTATCTTTGACTTTCCATGTCTCTTCTCTTCTTATAAGTACACGAGTGGTGGTGGTTACACAATCTGGGGTCAACTTGTGAATGGGTGGAGTCTAGTCTGTCAACAGGTCCTAGTTTGATGACTTCATTTAGAGGCGCCACAGACATAAATAGCTCACTGGAGGTCAAATATACTCACTTGCTGTGAGACATTACTAATGACCAGATTGACGGAGCCATGCTCATTCAGTCAGATCACTCAAGCGGGAAGAATCAGATGGAGACCTATAGCCAGTGCTGAGATGGTTCTACCACCATTGCATCCACAAGACTTTCCACCCACTGACCTGTGACCTTTCTATACTTGGTGTCATTTTGTATGTGTTTTGTGAGTCTGAAGAGGAATTTATAGATTGGTATTGGACATATGGGTTGATATTGGATTTATAGACTGGGCTGGGATGTTTTCTCAATAATCAATTGACCTTGCATATAAAGCTCTTTTGTGTATACATATGTGTTCTTATGAATTTTTTTCTCTAACTAACACATCAGTCTTAAAAAAAATTAGCGCCCACTCTACCTACCCCATGTGAACTAATCATATCTAGGAAGACCCCATTTTCAGGTAAGTTCATATTCAAAGGCTCCAGGCACATGTACTAGGAATTTCTGTGATGTGTTTGAGTACGTTTCCATAATGCCTGCTTTAAAATATGTATGTGGTGGTGACTCCCCAACCATAAAATTATTTTCATTGCTACTTCATGACTAATCTTGCTAGTGTTATGAATTGGGCAAGCCCGCAACCCACAGTGGAGAATCTCTGCTTTAGACTGTTTTAAATGGTTCTTTCCAGCGTTACTTGTTGCTTTTTTGTTTTTTTCATTACTTGTTGCTTTTTTTTTTTTTTTTTTCATTTAAGTCTTTGGGTGGCGGTGGCTAAGTGCTAAACTAGTGATAGTTCTAGTACAAAGAGGGGCATCTGGGAAGACAAGTTTGGCAATTTGTTTCTGGAAAGTCATAGCCCTGAATGCCCAGAGAAGCTTCGTCTCAAAAGACATGAGGTTTCCATGTGTGCTAGTGCGACTAGACTAGAGAAACAAATTCATAAACACACATATGTCTAGAAGGAAGAGGTCTATATACAAGAGGAATTGAACATTGAGAAAGCATCCCAACCCAGTCCAGTCTGATATTAGCCCATCTGTCCAATACCAGTCCATAAGTCCTCTTCAGATTCACGATGCATGTGCAACCACACCAGGACAATCAGAGGCCAGTGGGTGCAGAGTCTCGTATATTCAGTGGTGGTGGAAACATCTTAGCGCTGGCAGGGGTCTCCCCGTGGCCTCCCAAGCATCTCAACACTGGCAGGAGTCTCCATGTGACTTCTTCAGCCCCAGAGGTCTGGTTCCATCAGATCAAGTCCTTGTGGCTTCTCCAGTTTCCCTGGCTGAGGGTCTATGAGCACGCTGCTATGTGTCTTGTCCGTAGAACATCTCCAAGGAACTGAGTCTCTAGTCTCTCACCTCCAGGGGGACAGTATCATGAGATATGCCAGAATTCTCAAGGAAAGCCATACCCAAACAGAGGTCTCATTCGCTATCTCCAGATTGACAGACTAGACTCCGCCCCCCCCCCCACACACACACATCCCCAATCATGAAATTGATACTAAAGTACATGACTGCCATACCATGAGCAGGAATTGGCTTGAGCACAAGGGCTGTTTTCTTCATTTAATAGACAACATAAATTTAGGAGTCACTGCATGTCCAATGTGAACAGAAACCTTAGAGGTCATTCAGTCCTCTGTCTCAGCTGTTCTCTGAGACCCACCGAAAGGCACACTTCTGCTGGTGACATGATCCTGTTCCAGTGAGTCGGTGAGCTACACCTGGGAAAGAAGTCTCCTTGCCAGTCACCCAACAAACAGAAGGCATGAACTTCTCAGAAGACGGCCAGCCATTACGTGCCCAGTTTAAGACATAAACACACAAGGCAGCTTCAAAAAGTTCAGTGAAACATGGAATTAAACGATAGTGACTATTCCCAAAAAACTTTTTGAAGGTCCTTCGCACCGGTGTCCAGCCAGAGCTGTGGCAGTCTGAATGGCAAGGCATAAGAACCCCTCTCTCCAGGACAGGGACTGTGTTATGAATGAAGGACGGAGACCTGTGACCATGGTCAGGATTCTTTGGCCGGCCGGCCGGCCTGGTGCCCAGGGCGTGCCTGCAGTGCAGGAATGGCAACGGCGGGCTGAAAGTGGGCACGGGTGGACGGGTCCTTCCAGACTGTGTAATGGGAAGATGATGTGTTGTGTCCAGCTCTGTAATGGAGGGAATCCAGAGGGCTGGCTGATGAAACGCTGGGGAAGGGCTGAGGTGCAGGCCATTATTTACCTCCTTTGATTAGCCAAAGTATCAATAATCAAAATGATACATAAATTTAACTGCTGGTGTCTTGCAGTTATTTTTGAAGAATAGCCACAAATCTAAGATCTAGTCTTTAACAAAGTCAGGCGGCCTCCTCAGACTAAACACATAGTATGTTTTCCAGGCTGTAATTTTATAAAAGCAAAATGTCTTTAGAGAGCGAACAAGCTAGTACGATTGCTTTAAAAATCACTTTAGGAAAAGTGCTTTTCTTTAAAAAAAAAAAAAAAAAGCTAAACTCAAAGAAAGCATAGGCAATCTAATCCAGGTTGCTGGTTCTGCTCTGCTCTGTGGTGCCATGTAATTATCTTCATGTCAGTGACATCCCCCACACGAACATCTTCCTTTGTTCTAGTTTATGATGGGAGCAAATAAACTCTTCCTTCATTGTGGGGCTTTGTTTCTCTGACACTTCCGCTTTAAGTGGGTTAAAACGATTGATATCCCAGGTCACTGGAATTATGTATCTAAAATAATAACAGTGTCCTTAAATATCGTCACAGGAAGATTTTGTATGGAAATACAGACATTGAATAACAAGAGTGGCATAATTTTCCACTTAGACTCTGCTCCTAGAAGTGACTTGGATTCTCCTATTTGTACCGACATCCAGTCTATGGAAATATGAAAAAAAAAAAAAAAACACTTTGTATCACACAGGCAAAGAGGCCAGTAGCCTTTTCAATACCTTGGGCTAGCTTCTTTGAAACAACACCAAATCTGGCAGTGGTGGTTTGTTCAAGTTAGAGGCAACGTGGAATCTGATGCCCTGTGAGGGAAGTTTTCATACTCAGTAACACCATTCTCCATCCATCTCCCTTCATACGTTTCCCATCTGAGACTTCAGAGGATCATGTATTGGTCACTTACCCTTGCCGGATCAAAAAAATCCTGTAGTTGATAACATCACTAATCTCATCAAAACCTTTCAAGGATAAAGAAACTTTTCAGTTCATCCTGGTACATGCCTATTTTCCAAAATTCTCACTTTTCTTTTATTCCTTGAATGTAATCACTGGCGGCAGAAAATATAGTTAGCTATTTGCTGTGAAGAGAGGAGCTCACTTTATTCATTTCTGAGAAACTCTGTATCCAAACCTACACAGGCTAGTTTGCTGCTGCTGCATTCTTGAGTTTGATGAAAATAGCTCCTGGACGGGTGGAGGAAAAGTGGGGTGGAGAGGGGGAGCCTCCTACTGGGGGGACAGACATTGGTGGAGAGGGGGAGAGGAGATATTGGGCAGTGAAAGTTATGACAAAAAAGAGTAATTTATAGAGTGTTGAGGTTGGTGGGGGTGTGGGGAGCAAGGATGGAGGGGAAGGGAAGGGAGGCTGATGCCAGGGACTCAGGTGGAAAGGTGGAGGTTCAGAGAATGATGACAGCAGCAAGCATGCAAGCAAGCAAGAAGCGTGGCACAATATATGTATTTATGCATTGTGAGAAATAATGTATGAGCCCCCAATAAAATTATTTTTTAATAAGAGAAATATAGTGAGTGCTTTTTCATCGAAAGCATGGTAAGATATATGACCAAGCAAAATATATGTGAATTGTGAAATGTAAAATTGATAGCTTCCCTGTACATCTTCACTCAATTCACAATAAAAAAAATGTTTTTCTTTAAAAAAGAAAATGATGTTGCCAGGGAATCCAGGGCACATAAACCCCTCAGGACCAATAATGAGAGTTGTGATCCCAGGAGGTTAAGGGAAAGGTGGGAGGAGAAAGTGAACCTTGATCACAATGATCTGCATGCAACCTTCTTCCTAGGGGAAGGACAACAGAAAAGTGGGTAGAGGGAGACACTGGTCAGTGCAAGACATGAAAAAAGTAGTAACAATGTATACATTTTCAAGGAAGAGGGAGGGTGGGGGAGGAAAGAGCAAAAAGGAGAAGTTGATACCAAGGGCTTAACTAGAAAGGAAATGTTTTGAGAATGATGATGGTAACAAATGCACAAATGTGCTTGACACCATGGATGGATGTATGGATTGTGATAAGAGCTGTACAAGCCCCAAATAAAATGATTAAAAAAAGAAAGAAAGAAAATGACGTTGCGTGAAAAAAAATTAAAGGTGGCTTCTTCAGCTCATAACACTAACACATGCACAAATATTTTTCTTGAACTTAATCACCATACTTTTTTATGCAGCAAAATAATTTACATATAGTTTTAAAGTTGTATACTCCAGGGTCAAAGCTTAATAAATTTAATTTTTGAGCTGTTTCAACAAGGGTCTTTTAATTGAAGCACTTTTTGTGTTTCCTTTTTTTAATGAAAATAAAACACTGTGAACATGTGTTGGCATGGGATATGATGTCCACTAACACAGTGTGGAAACCCTGCTTTGATTGGTTTAACTTCCCCCCTGAAGTTTGAGTAACAGCTTACAGGTCAAATTGACTTTACACCCAACATTTCATCTGGAGGCATTGGTTGTAATCTCCTCAACATAACACCATGCTTTCCACTGCCTCCCATCTCTATTTATCCTTTCCTGCCCATTGTCTGTATTCTCAGCTTTGTTTGGGAGCAAATTTGATCTTTTGGGTTTCTCATGGTTGATTGTCCTAAAGAGGACCCTCTGCCCTGGTGTTAGTTCAGGTAGACTAGAGAATCAAATCCATAGACACTCATATGTGTATAAGAAGAAGTTTGATGTATGAGAGCAATTGAACATTAAGAAAACATCCCAACTCAGTTGAGTCCAAGGTCATAAGTCTGATATTAGTCCATATATTGGTTGCCAACATATAAGTCCTCTTCAGACTCACAAAGCACATGCACAATGACACCAGAACAATCATAGGCCAGTGGGTACAGAGTCTAGTATAACCAGTGGCGGTAGAAGGATTCCAGCACTAGCAGTGGTCTCCCTGTAGCTCCTCCAATTTACAGGGTTCAGGGTCTATCAGAAGGCTGCCATGTGTCTTGTCAGCTGCAGTGTCTCTGAAGGAGCCAACTGAGGGAGATAGTGTCTCCTGCCTCCAAGAAGGAATTACTACTTTTCCCAGAATTCTCAGAGAACACCATGCCACACAGAGGTCTCATTGCCTACCTCCAGATTGACAGGCTAGATTGCACCTGTACACTCTCAGTCCTCAAATGGACACCAGAGTAGGTGACTGTGACTAAACCTCTGTGGTGGCTTGAGTTCCAGTCCTGAAAGGTGTCAACAGATCAGTGACTATAGCAATAAATATCAGACCAGTGACATGGTGTTTGTGTTTTGTTTGTTATTACATTCTGCTCTACATTTTCTTTTGCCCCTATTCTGTGCAAGCTCTGCTGTCCTGACACAGATCACCTCAACCAGTGCAGCGGCTGCCATCCATAAGCTCTGCTCTCAGTCTATCATGGCCTAGGTTTGTGCAAAGGCATCAGCGGTATGACCCACCATTCCGTTTCCCTCACTCATGCACCTGTCAATACAATGAAAACCATGAATAATAGATCTATATGTTATGAACACAGTTCTGAAACTGGTATCTCAGTGTGTCTCAGGTCCATCAAGAAGGAGGGAACACAGTTTGAAAAAACTCTTCCAATAAATTTGCAAATCTATCTTTTAAAGAGGGGGGTGGCTTACTTAATTTTTTTAATAAACATCAATCATGTCTTTTATAAGTGCTTTATAACAAGGCCAGTGAAAATCTCAATATATAGAGATGCTATGTTCTGAAATAAAAATCAAACCCGCTTCTTTTGTCCCCACATTTTGCCCATAATTTAATTAGTTAGTTTCCTCTGTGCCTCCATTTTTGCAACTGCAAAATGGAAAAGTTAATAATGTCTGTTTTACAGGATTATCTGGCAGTGAGAATATATCAAGACAGATGATCACCTAGTACGATGCTTGACAAAAAAATAGACGCACAATAAATATCACTGACTGTAATTATAATCCTCCATTAGATTAGGTTGCTCTTGCTGTCTGAAATGGCTATCTTCCTTTATAAACATTGCCGATGTTTCTTTTCTTTCTTTTTTTCTTTCTCTCTGTCTGTCTCTCTTTGTTTCATACAACCAACCTCCTGACTTACAAAAGTGAAGGTATGCATAATAATTTTCTGTGATAAAAATATATCTGTTTGATAGATTCTTCCTAAAAAATGATTTTTTAAAGTAAGCTGAACACTGACAAGGCCAAATTGGAAACAAAAAATGACCAAAGCCTATCAAATGAGCACCTGTGACGTGTTACTTGTAAGTAAAAGGAAAGGGTAACTCTCAACTACATACAATGCAATGGATGAAATGGGGATGATGAGAAGGCCTGGTGATAGTTCGGGAGTTTCGTTACATAGTTTACGATCTTGATGGCTGCATAACATAAAATACGATTCTTGACATGCTTTGACATTTTCTTTTATTAGAAATTATTTTTTGGATAGCTCAGGAATGGGACCATTAGCAAATATATTTCATTTTGCAGATATTACTGTGGGTGCCGGCTGGCACGAGATGAGACATCCTGCTCGGGGTGAATTCCTAAGGCTGAATGAAGGCTTTGAATGTGACTGAAGGTTCAAATACTTCTCAAAAATGCTGCACTCCCTCTGGCATGAATTTTCAGAAATACCTTTGCCGGTGTTTACACAGTTTTAGGAGGGCCTCATGGTTTATGACCAGATTAGCCCATTTTCCTCTCAGAGCATGGCCCCCAAACTCACATGTGGAAATGTTTCCCCAAGAGCAGTAATAGCTGAAGCCTGCTCTCTAAGAGCTTCTAAGAGTCAGGAATAATCAAAGTCTGATAAACACAGTCAGAAAGATACTGGATTTCAGATGGGATCCCTTTTTCTGTTAGAAATAGAGACTAAGGCTTGAGTTCTAAGAGTTCATGGTTGGCAATATATTTCCTCTACCCTTCACCCCTGAAAACCAACAGAACACCTGAATGGGTTTTACGCCTTTCAAAAATGTTAAAGAAAAAAATGGACATAGGATCAAAGCATATTGGGGGGGGTGGGATTCAGAGACATGTGTCTAAATGTCTCTATTTCGCCACTATATGTTTCAGGGAAGCCAGGTGGCGAAGTGGGTTACACTTTGGGCTATTACCTGCAAAGCTGGCCATTGAATCCCAGCAACTGTTCCAAAGGAGAAAGGTGAGGCTCTCTATTCCCATGAAGATTTGCAGTCTTAGTAATGCATAGGGCAAGTTCTATCCTGCCCAATAGGGTTTTCATGAGTTAAAATTGACTCTCTCACAGTGACTTTGGTTCTGAAGTAGCATACAAGATTCTCAGTTTTCATTGATCTAGAAATGGCATCAACTGAGTGACTGAATAGAATCCTGAGAGCTGGGTGATTGCATTGATGTGCCCTAGGAACAATCACATATGAGAATGGATGCTGATATTTTATCATAACAGCTTACAGATATTGTGACTGTGATGAAGAGTCACCCACACTGAATGTCAGTGGCTAGATAAACAATGATGAAAACATGTTTGTTTAAACACAGCTGATGGTTTATATATGTACACTTTCCTCTTCTGAAAAGTGTCTCAAATTCTGCACCATTGGCTGAACTAACAACACTACCAACGTTCGGCATTGGACTGCCAACCTCAAGGCCAGTAGTTTAAAACCACCAGCCAGGTTCACAAGAGAGGATGAGGATCTCTCTTCCTGTGAATATTTTCAGGCTCAGAGACTCACAGAGCAGGGCAGAGATCTCTAGGTCTGTGGAAGTGATACCCCAGGGAGATGATTGATAATGATCTCTAACCTAAAATGCCAATGGTTAACTATAGAGATTATATGAATTATAGATGTGGGGATGGATTGTGGACCCCAATGTAAGCAGAATCAACTCTTCTGCCGTGGCCCTGCTTGAAGCTTGCCTTTACAAAGAGATCCCCGGAGACATGGGTGTTATCGCAAAGTGCGGGGAATAAAACAGATGTTGCCCAGCTCTAAGAAAGAATTGCTTCTGGAGTATGAACCACTTGTTTGCAACCAAACAGTCATCAAAGTGAGGTGTCAACTAAGTCCCCATGGAAGAAACAAATCAGTCTGAGTGATCCAAGGATGATAAATAATATAATCCAAATCTAAAGGAGGAAATGTTATCAGAGCTGAAATTGTAAACACTTGGTTTGTAGAGGCTATGGATGTCAGTGGAAGCCCAAAATCCATTTGCAGGACACATACATGGATTTAATCTACAGTGAATTCCTTTGATCATGGCTAAAGGACATATTATTAGGCAGAAAGCATTGTAAAGTCAATTACAGCAGACATAGGTCAAAATGTAATACCACTTGACCTTTTTTGACCCAATTTAAAGCTGTTTCAGTTTTGGGTTTGCTTGTTTGTTTGTTTTTTTTAAAGTGAAGGGGAAAGACATATGGATAAAGCCCTTTGTGAATCCCCTCTGAGCATAGACGGAGGAATGCAGATAGCCTTGCTATCATGAAGAATGCGTGGAAAGTGGATTATTGGTGATGCAGTTAGGTTAAACTTTAACACTCATCATTTTATCCCCTTATGCTCCATTTATATTTTTTCTAGTTTTTAATAGTTTCTGCTTTCTTTTCTATTGAGTTTTTTTGTTGTTGTTATTTTGTTTTGGAGAGCATCACAGTCTATTGAGATTTTTAAGTTTTACTTTCTTATTATTGCTAATTTTTTATAATGTATGGTAGTTATTTAACCGTTTGAGAGGATTAAGAATGAAGGGGTGGAGTCTTTCTGTCATCAGGTCATAGACAGTGAGTCAATGAGACCTCTGTGTGGTCTTGTCCTTCTGCTGAGAATTCAGGGCATTTCTGTCTTCCTCCTTGGAGGCGGGAGACACACACATTCATAGTTTCTGTCTCTCCCCCCTCACTCCCCAGGAAACATTGCAGTTGACAAGACCCATGGAGCTACTTTAGAGCCCTGAGCTGTAGGAAGCACATGGAGACAGCCTCTACTGCCACTGGATCCAGAAGACTTTTCACCCACTGGCCTGTGATCTTCCTGCATTTGGCAACATTGTATGTGTTTCATGAGTCTGAAGAGGCCTTTACAGATTGGTATTGGACATATGGGCTAATATCGAAATTATGGACTGGATATGGATTAGGCCAGGGTCTTTTCTCAATATTCAATTGCTCTTGTGTATAAAGCACTTTCTAATATGCATATGAGAGTCTCTATGACTTTGCTTTGATAGTCAATCCAGACTAACATATAGTGTTTTTCTGTAAATGAAATTCAGGATTAGTCAATCTATAGAGACAATAATTGGATAGATGGTTCATTGGTGGTATGTTAGGGGACTTTGGGGGGAAATGGAGAGCTAGTACCAAGCACAAGAATGAAGAAAATGTTCAAAAAGTGAGTGTGGTAATGACTGTACAATTCTTCTTGATGTGGTTGAACTATTAAATTGTATGATATGTGAATTATATGCCGACAAAAATTGAAAAAATTTAAAGCATTTATCAACCTTTCCCATACTATATCCTACATACAAGTAGTGTAATGAGTTATGCATTGTTCTACTAACCGGAAGCTCAGCCGTTGGGGAAAAAAAAGGACAAGGCTGTTTCCATAAAGATTTACAAAGCCCTGGAAACCCTCTGGTCATTTTGAGTCAGAATCAACTGATGACAACTGGTTAGGTTGTTTCCAGTTGAAAGATCAGGCGTTCTGCTGGATTTCCTCGCATGAGAAGTCCAAAGAGGCCAGGGAGAATTCTCAGCTGCCAGTTCAGTGGAATCCATGCTGTGTTTCCAGGTGAGAGAGAGTTCCTTCCTTGAGACCAGGATCTCCTGGCCTGAAGAACATAGGTTTCTGGGACAGTAAGCAAAAATGTTGCAAGTGGGTCACTCGGAGTACTAGTGAGTGGTGCCACTCCAGTTTCCACCCCTTGGTTCCTGGGTCCATGAATTCTAGCTATTGGAGACACAGCACCATATATTGGCCATTGGTTTAGAGTGCATACAGCTTTCTGGAGAACATTGACCCTGCCTCATGTTGGTGACACAGTTCTGTCTTTAGGGGCCCATTCCATCGTTCTGCCAAGCCAGCTGCTTCAAGATAATGAGGTACATGATACAACCAGTGGATCTCATGGGAATGGCCCATTGCCGCATTGCATGTGCTGTAAAGTGAATGCCTTGACCTAAAGCAATGCTATGTGGAGGCCCTGCTGCTGGATGAGGCATTCTGTAAGTCCACAAATGGGAGTTTGGGCAGAGACATTGCATGCCAGGGAGGGAAAACCATATCCAGAATAGGCGCAAGCCAAGGGCAGTCGCGTGGTGGTGCAGGACTTGAGGGAACCTCAACTTATAGCAATGCAGTCTACTGATTAGGTGTCCCACAGGTAGAGTAGCTTGCAAATGCAGCCACAAAACCAGCACGGCAGCCGCACACTAGTCTGAAGATCGGAGAGCAAGGGAAAGAAAGGCGAGGCTGGGTCGAGCCATTTATATCTCTGCGCTTCAATTAGTCTCACATGTGTTCACTGGCCATGCTGGCACAACTAACCTGCTTATCATACAGGGTCAGTGGTTCAAACTCGCCGCCTGGAAAAACAATGAGGCTGTCTGCTTGTGAGAAGATTTACCATCTCAGAAGTCCTATGGTGCCGTTCTCCTTTTTCCTAGAGGTTCTCTATGAGGTGGGGTCAACTTGAAGACAACGGGTTTTTATATGGCTACTGGCTAAGGCCTGGATGGTTCTAGAAGTTGAGCACTTGGCTGCTAACTGAAAGTTTAGAGGTTCGAGTCCAGCTCGAGGTACTCTGGCAAAAAAAGGCCTCACAATCTACTTCTAGGAAGTCAGTCATGGAGCACAGCTCTACTTTGACATCCCTGGGTCACCGTGAAGCAGACTTCACAACAAAAAGCTTACTTGACATCTGCAGCTCTGTGAAATATATTTTAATACTGACTAGGAAATGACCATATTCATGTCGATAATATTTTTCGGATGTCAGAAGAATAAGAAAAAGCAACCACAAGGAGAAACAAAATTGATCAGTGGAGGGTGGGGGTGGGGTTGACCAGTGGACAGAGTACCCTCTGCCATAGGTCTGAATTCACATGAAGCTTTGTCATTCAGCTTCACAGCAGGAACAACACATTTTCAGATGTACAAATGAATGTGAGTAAGTGAGTGAATAAGTGGATGAGTAGACAAAGGAATTACAAGCAATCCATCAGCAGAAAACCCAGCCGTCTTCCACAATTTGCATAGGTATTATAATGGATAATTTATTTCCTTATTTACAGCTTCTTGAGCTCCAATGCAACCCAGCACAAAGTGACAGCTGGAAGTAGTATTTCACTTTTATAACTTTCAAAGAAAGTTTCTTAGTCAAGTGCTTGATTTTGTGCCCATGTTTGTTTTTACATTTCCCTGTGCTACACAGCAACCCTGTATTCTGCAAGCCAAGGGCAGGCCAGAGCCTGGGAGGCAAGTTCCATGTGGCTGACAATGCCAGTTTCCAGATATGAGGCAGACATTTGTTTCTCTCTCTCTCTCTCTCTCTCTCTCTCTCTCTCTCTCTCTCTCTCTCTCTCTGACAAGAACAATGATTTATCTGCAATGTGATATTTGAAATTTTGCCCAGCATTCACTAAAGATAAGCAAGTTTCCGATCTTGGAAGAATTGAGAGGCCCCAGGATTCAAGAGTTCAGGAAACACTAGGAGGTTTCTCTCTCATTCATTCTGTTAAGACTCTTCCTGTCTTAATCACCATCCCTATGCATTAATCACCAAATACCTATGCATTTCACTGAAGAAGAAGAAGAAGAAGAGGAATAAACCCAAAAAAGTTGAAGTCTATGAAAACACTTAAAGTACTTAATAGAATGAGAGAAATCGCTAAAATTTCCAACAGAAAGAATGATAAAGATATTGCCACGTTTTAAAAGAGAAGCATTAGGATAATGTATTAGACTGCTCATTGAAAGACAGGAGATTCACATTCACCCAGAGGCACTTTTAAAGGCACTTTCCCTACTTCTGGAGGGAAAAAAAAAAACAGTCATTGAAAACTCCAGGGAGCTTGTTTCTCCTATGAATCAACAGTTTCGACAGAAACTGGGAGATCATGATGATAGTGCCAAGTCTGGAAAGAGGAGAGGAGAAAAGAGACTTTAAAATAGAATTGATAATAAAGTCACATTAAAATAGAATTGATATTATGTAGTCACAAACTAGATTGGAGCTGTTCAAGGAGAGGAAGACTCAAGTAGGATGAAGTGCTCGTGATTTTATGACTTTGAAGAACAATCCAGTCAGGGGAGCAATTTTTGTTGGAGGCACTCAGGAGCACAAGCCATCTCAACCAGGGGTTTACACTTGCTTAGGCAAAGAAAATACAGATGTCCTAACATTGGCAGTGAAATGTTTCCACGTGAAAGCAATCATTATTACGTGCTTCATTCCAATTTTACTGGCCAAAGCAAATCACAAGGGATAGTCCAGGTATGGCTCGATATGACTCTTCTATCCAGAGTCTTTGTAAATTCCACCAAAGGACTGCGTAGAACCATGGACAACAGACTAGGGTAGGACGGTGTGTGTCATATTTTGTATCTCGGTTGCTTCTAAATACCTAGAGGTAATGACTCACTGGACCTGGGAACTTTAGATCATAGTCTTGTGTTGATTGTTAGATGCCATTGAGTCCATTCCAATCCATAAGGACCCTATGCAAAACAGAAGAAAGCATAGCCCATCCTGAGCCATCCGTAAATTTTTTTCTGTGCCTGAGCTCATCATGAAAGCCGTGATATCAACCCATCTCACCAAGGACCTACCTTTCTTCTGGTCACACTCCACTTTATGAAGCATGGCTTTCTTCTTTAGAGTCTGTTTTTTGCTGATGCCATTTCCAAAGTGTGTAAGGCAAAGTCTTGTCATCCTTGCCTCTAGGGAACATCCTGGCCATCCTTCTTCTAAGACAGATCAGTTTGGTCTTTTTTAGTAGTCCGTGACATTTTTCATATTCTTCTCCATTACCACAAAGCAAATGCATACATTCTTTGGTCTTCCTTATTCAATGCTCAACTTCCATATACATATGAAGCAATGGAAACAAACCGTGACTTGGGTCAGGCACACTGCAGTCCTTAAAGTAACACCCTTGATTATAATACTTTAAAGTGGTCTTGTGTAGCTGATCTGCATAAATCAGCACGTCTTTTCATCTCCTGATGGCTGTTTCTGTAAGCATTGATTGTGGATCCAAGTAAGACAAAATCCTTGACAGCTTCAACCTATTCTCCATTAATCACGGGTTAGATATTGGACCTGCTGTAAAGATTTGGGTCTTCTTTACATTAAGTCATAAACCATACAGAAGGCTACAATCCTTGATTTTTATCAAGTGCTTCAAGTCCTCCTCTCTTTCAGCAACAAAGGTTGTGCCATAAGCATATCGCAGGTTGTTAATAAACCTTCCTCCAAACCTGGTGCCACATTCTTCATATAACCCAGCTTCAATGACTACATGCTCAGCATACAGATTGAACATACAACCCCAAAGAGGCACACTTCTCCTAGTTTTAAAGCAGGCAATATGCCCTTGTTCTATTGGCACAACTGCCTCTTGTTCCATGTACAGATTCAGCCACAATGAAGTGGTCTGGAGTCCCCCTTCTTTTCAAGGTTATCCATGGTTCACTATGGGCCACAAGTCAAATGCCTTTGCATAGTCAAAGAAGCACAAATGAACATGTTTCAGGTATTCTGTGCTTTGAGCCAAGATCCATCTAACTTCAGCAACAATAGACCTCGTTTCACAGTCTCTTCTGAATCCAACCTGAATGTCTGGCAGTTTCCTTTCAATGTACTGCTGCAACCATTGTTGAATGATCTTCAGCAAAATTGTACTTTTGCATGTTATTAGTGATATATGCTCTAGCTTGAGCATTCTGTTGGACCACCTTTCTTTGGAATGAGTACAGATATGGATCACATCTGTCAGCTGGCCACATAACTGTCTTACAGATTTCCTGATATAGGCAAGCAGATTCTTTCAGTACTTCATCAACTTGTTGAAACATTTCAATTGGTATTCCGTCATCTTAGGGTATCATAATCTCAGGAAACATCAAGGTCAATTGGCATTACATAGTGCACAAAAGCAATGTTCTACAAAAGAGGTCCCTGAAATTATTTGGCCTGTCATCCCCTTTAAAAAAAAATTATTTGGCATCTCCATCCCTCTACAATTACCATACCCCACAATCTAAGATAAAGCGTAGGTATCTGCTTTTGCAGCCCCTCTGGATCATTCCAGTGCTCATCAGGGAGCAGCCTCACCCACATTTTTCTACATCCTACTTTGGTGAGCCACAACTGGGTTCTTCAAAGCTACCGAGTTGGTATCCAAGTTTCAAATGTTGATTTTTCTCTGTCTAGAGGAAAATAGGTTTGTGACAAATGAAGGCTCATGGAAAGGATTCATTCAACAGACTAAGGACCACACAAACATCAGCCTTCACAGGAAGAGAAAAAGTACCCATACCAACTATTCTGAAAGGGTTTAACTTACAAGTGTGCATAAAGTTGAGGAAAAATCAATGAACAAAATTAAAAACATGGAAGAGACAGTCTACTGCTAAGATAGAGACTAGCAGAAACCCCAGGACGATGAGCCTTACTCACCTTTCAGGTCTAGAAATGAATTCACTCTCATGACTCAATTATCAGTCATACAATATACAGACTTACAGATTGAACATGAATTATGCACACCCAAGAGTAATCAACCATTTGAGATCAAAAGGGTAGCATTTACCCCAACCAAGTTTAGAGTTAGAACAGAGGTGGTCTGAAAGCAGGAAACATAGGAAGGAGGTGGGAGAAGTGATGCTATAGTGAATAAGGAATAAATAAGACAAGATATGTGTGAATTGAAAGGAAAACTGATGATCTGCTCTGCACACCTTTACTCAGTTCATAATAAAAGCTATTTTAAAAATAAATAGATAAAACTACCCATCTCAGTAGTTAGAAGAGCAGATCTTACATCAAGCATGAAGCCAGAAGTGATCATACCTCAAGACCTTGTCAAGCTGAAAGTCTTTGGTCCAGGATTTAGACACTAGAGAGAGCAGAAGCCTTCTATCCCTACAGAAACACAGTAACAAAGAGATAAAATCAGAACTAGAGCCAGAGACACAGTACTGCAAACTTCGCAGCAAAAGGGAGCAAGTAAAATTGAATGCCTTTATTCGAAAGGCTTCTTTTCAGAGTTGAGGAAGCAGATAGATTTCTCTCAAGTTGCCCCCCCCCCCAATATATGCCAAACTTAAGCTTCTTGCTACACATGGCATATGACTATACACTTGGAGGTCAACAACTATAGATCAGGAGCTATTCTCCCTAAGGGTTACCAGCCATCTAGAGCAATCAGTCTGTATAGCTTGTCCCCCCCTAAAGTAGGACCCACTACCTTCTGATAAGGATATCAGTAGAGTACTTCCTTATGGGAGCACAAGGAGGTCAAACCCACCCTAGGATGATCAAGGGTAGGCTGCCATATTAAGTCTAGGTCCTGCCTTTCTTGCCACAGGTATATCCCTAGTCCCTCCCCTTCCTATTACATGGATACCCCTAGCTCATCCCCTTCCTGTCATTGTACATCCCCTTCCTGTGACGCCCTCCAAGTAGATTTAAATGTTGGCTTCCAAGTTCCCTCCACCCAGAACCCTCCAGTTGGCTCCCTCCTGCTCAGCCCCCACTCCCTCTGGAACTTTCGGGTTCACTGTGCGTAGACCGGGCTGCTGAGATCATAACCACCCAGGAGGTGAGCATGCTACCGTAAGCTGTGTCTGACTCCATTATTTCTATCTCTCATATTTTCTATCACTTTATTATAATCATTAATTATCACTGTAAACTTTTGCCTACCAGACTCGTGATGATGTGTTAGAGGCTGGTTCCTCTAACAAGAGTGTAGAGTACATGGTTTAGCAGTGCATGTGGGTTGACTACGTTTGCTTTCCCATGAAAGCAAGTGTGGGCCGAGGCATGACCTTTGAACGTTTACTGACAATGCTAAAAGAGCTTCGGGAAACTTGCCTATGCAGAGCAGGAGTCAAGGGACCCCATAGTTGAGAGGTCAAAGATAGAGCGAGGAAGCTAGATTAATCCAAGCATCTCAGTGTGCTTGCCCATGGAGCTGCAGCTGAGAACAGTAGGCACACAGCTTATAATGGAGCGCCATGCCATTTGAGCATTGGTTTGCAATGCTAAAAGTGCTTAGGCTCCAGGTGGTATAGTGGGTTACAGGTTGGGCTGCTAAATGCAAAGTCAACAGTTCAATTCCAGCAGCTACTCTGAGGAAGAGGGCAGAAGCCTTCTATCCCTACAGAAAGTTACAAGCTCAAAAACCCACACGGATAATTCCACTTTGTCCTAAAAGGTAGCTATGAATCAGAATCATTTCACTGACGGAGACTTTGATTTTGCAGAAATGGACTTTGTCACACTTGCTAAGGCAGGCCAGAAGTCATATGGTTGGAGGCCAAAAACCCAGGAGAGAGGGAAACCTGCCTGTCAATCTAGCTAGGAAAGGGTTGTCCTGACTAGAAGAACTGTGCCCTGAGCATTTCTGATCGAATATTGTAACCTGTTAACTTCCTAAAGTTTAGGACTTAAATAAACCCTAAGTGGTGAGTATATTCTATGCATTCTGTGTGGCCATTTCATTGAATTATTAAACCCAGAAGAAAGCAGAGAGTAACTTGAGAGAAATACTTGACCACACAGGACAGAAAAAAATACAATATTGCCATACCAGGAAGAGAATTATAATTATTTATGGATAGTCCTCCTGGGAAAGTCCAGGTACAAACTACAAATTGAGTACAAATTTGTCTGATTGGATTTTGTTAGGATACACAATTGTACATATGAGATATTCCTTATGTTATTCTTCATAATTCACATTTGGTCATCTAGTTGAGCAACCTACCAATAAACACAATTCATATTTTATCTCCCTATATAAATATTCTTCTTATGCTATAAGAGGCTTGGATGCACAGTTCTGCACTGTAAAGCTAACTGCCAAGTTAGCAGTTCAAAACAACAGATGCAAGAGTGGGTTTTCTACTCCCATAAAGAGTTGTAGCCTAAAAGAGTTATAGGAGTAATTCTTCCCTATCCTATATGATTGGTTTGAGTCAGCGTTGACTCAATGGCAGTGAGTTTTGGTATTATTACCCGGGATTGAGTAGTTTTTATTCAATTTTCAAAACTTCTCAAAAATCACTTCTTGTGTTTAGCTGCCTCTTGATGAAGAAATTGGGTATTTGTGTCCAATTATAAATAAGAATATTTCTTCATGTTTCCTGAAAAAGTGTCTTTTTTACTTTTTCCCATGTCTTCCCCACTTCCACTTTCACCTCTCTAAGGGGCAAGACAGTTCTCTTTTCTTTCCTGCCATCCATGAGTTAACTGGCCCCAAGGTATATATTTAACTTATAATGTTAGCCAAAAAATTCCTCTCTCCAAGACCACAGAAGCACCTTCAGCAAAGTTCTTCACATCTGACCAATACTAAATGCAGAGATTTTTTACACAATGGTTTATGAAGAAACTGCAGATTCTGTTTTTCTCCAAGTCTGAAGAGGCAGGAAATTGAGCAGCAGTGGCCTAACTCTTATGGAAACTCCACCCGGTGCACTGGCACCATGGTAATTTTGCTTAGTCTGCTCTCTGGGACCAGCTCAAACCTGTCAAGCTCTCACTTTAAAAACTTGCAGATGCGTCTACCACATACTTGTACATTTGCTTCCAGATGTAATGAAGGTGCTACTGATGCACCACTCACGAAAGCTTGCATCTGAGCGGTTTATAAAATGAGGTCTTTATTTGTACCCACTTTCCTTTTCGTGTCTGTCTCTCAGCGCCACGGTCTTTCGTGTGCAGGGCACTTCTCCGTGTCCAGAGTACAGTCTAGCCTGTGAGACATGTGTACTACTGGCACATCAGCACCAAACCGTAATAGAAACCTCATGACCACAATCCAATCTCCTGAGCTAAATGACCACCAGTATGTGAAAATGGGAGGATCTTGTAAGTGGAACAGGTGCACACGCATTGGGTAAAGATTTCCATTGTGCTCAGACGTGGCCATTAAATGTCTGAGCCAGGAAGAGTCACAGAAACCACCCACACACAAAATAAATAGGTCAATACAAAAGCCAGACAGACCAGAAGAGGCTTTAAGGAAGAAAAGAAAATTTGTCAAGAGGTTTGTTTCATGGAGATGAGTTAGGCGAAAAAAATAGTGTAGGGTTAAGAAAAATTTAAGCAACAGCTATGTGGATGTTTTGTGATTTAATCAGTTGTTGTGATTAAGTGAAATGATTGCATGTCTTCTGTGTGAAGGTGAGAAAATGCAATTTGGGGGTCTGGCTAATTTCAGGTCTTGATTTGGGAAAAGAGGTACCAAAAAGGTCTTGCAGCCAAATCGTATTCATAATTTTCTTCCCAAGTGAGTTGGCTTCAGCTGGCACTTATCGACTTACCGGTCAGCTCAAATATTTTTATAATGAGCCATAAAAGGGGAAAGTAAAGTCTAGACTGGCAGTCAGAAATCCTGCTTTTTCTCAGCAATCCCACTGAGCCTGGCTCTGGGTAGCTAGCCAAGACTGATAACATCAGCTCCCTGGCTTGGTAGGTGGGGACAGGATCTTACCTCGGAGTGGTGTCGAAAGTTGTAACAATGGGCAATCGGTGTGTTAGGGGCTGATGGCCTGGGTCCCAGTGTGCTCTCAGGACAGTTGGTGGTTCCTCTACCCATTCATCATACTTCGCTTTTTTATTTGTCCCCCCTACTTCCCTCTACCTCTCTTCTTCTTCCAGATCGAGGCCACACACCCCCTTACGGCCACACACACTCCCACCACTGAGCCCGGGGTAAGGCTGGAGACTGCAGTCTCTGGTCTACCGTGAAGGTGCTGCTGAAATGGAAGTGCGACTCCAGCAGCAATCCTATCTGCCTTGTCCGAAGACATGTGGTGTCTGATACGTGTCAGTAGTTGAATTCACTTCTATTGAATCCACAGTCTATTTCACTTACAGTGAGATGCCCCACCCCCCAAACACTCAACACAGAAAGGTCTGAGTATCTCCAGGCCGCCTCTCAATCCATGGCTGTGTCAGGAAAGTCAAGAGACTAGACACGGAAATGCCTGAACCAAACTCACTGCCATCAAGCCGTTCGGACTCATAGGGATCCCAGAAGACAGGTTCAGTGGTCCCTGGGATTTTCTGGGACTATAACTCTTTACTGGCAGAGAAATCCCTATCTTTCTCCCTTGGAGCAGCTGGAGGTTTCAAATTGCCTGTGTTTGTGGTCAGGAACCCAAGGCGTAAAGGCTGTGCCAACGAGGCAGAGAAATAATTCAAATATCCCAAACACTTTTAGAACTAGTTCCATAGGATTTGAGAAATTCATGTTGTTGCTGTTTTTCCCAATGATTTTATCGGGGGCTCTGACAGCTCTTATAACATTCAATATATCATTTGTATCAAGCATATTTGTACACACACTGTCATATTCCTTTCCAAATATTTTCCACTTGAGCTCTTGGTATAAGCTCCTCCTTCCCCCCACCCCCTCCTTTTTTGTAAATGAATCATTTTATTAGGGGCTCATATAACTCCCATCACGATCCACACATACATCAATTGTACGCAGGCCACATTTCCACACTTGTTGCCATTCTCCCTCCACTTAGGCACCAGTACCAGCTCCTTATTTCCCTTCCCTTCCTCCTCCCCCATGAACCCTTAATAATTTGCAAATTGTTATTACTTTTTTATACTGTACACTGTCCAATGTGTCCCTTCACTCACTTCCCTGCAGTCCGTGCCCCAGAGAAGAGGTTATATGTGGATTCCTGAAATTGGTTCCCCCTTTCCATTCTACCATCCCTCCACTCTCCCAGTTTTACCACTCCCACCACTAGTCCTGAAGGTTGTTGCCTTTCATTAGGAGCCACAACGTCCATGCTGTGAGAAATAAAATCTGTAGAAAACTCTGAGGAATGGGAGCCTTTTATCAAAGAAGTTTTGGGTTATAACTCAGAAGACTGCTTGAAAGGTGGTAGGACCAAAAACTTTATTTAATAAGAGGAAACAGATGATCTTCAGCACTCCTGGTCTGTAAACAAGAGAGGTTTTCTAATTTTGCCCTTCTAGGGCTTAATATCCTAATATATCTCTCCAAATTCTATGACTAACATAATGAGGTTAGGCCATTTAATGGCTATTTGCTAAGCAGTTCTGTGACCAAGGAAGCCATCAATCCATTCATTACTTAATTTCTGTGTTCCATGACATAGTTTGTTCTTAAAGACTACAACACTGAAAGTATCTACTATGAACTTAGATTGGTATTTTATATCTGAGAATATTTTTCTTAAAGCTAAAATAAATTTTAGAGTAAAGTCATCAACATAAGTTGAAAAAGAAAAAAAATAATTCTAAAAGTAGTAAAATACTCTGATCTATAGATTTTTTTAATTCTATTTATCAATCTATAGACATAATGTAGCTTATCAAGTACAAAAATATAGTATTACAAATTTAGAACACAGACTGACTTTTCTTTTTCAGTAATTGAAATAAAGAATATGAAATAGTCACTGTCCACAAAAGAGTGTGAGTGTCTTGATTTGGTCACATGCAAATATCTTACACTCTCTTACCTAACTAGATATACTTGCTTCTTTTGAAGATTAAAACAATTAATTTTGCATTACTTAAACACTTTCTATCACTCAAAAAACATACAAGAAATTTCATGCAAACCTATTTGAAGATTTTCTGGAGAAAGAAAATGCATCAAAGAAGCATGCATTTCAGTGGAAAGAAAAGCAGTTTAACACAAAGTAAGTCTTAATTGCTATTGAAGATATCCTCATTTAACTTTTTGAATTATAAAAAAGTCACCTTACGGACTCTTAGTACAAACCAGATGAGGAAGTTCAAACTCTCTTCGATCTCTGCGTTTAAGCCAGAGGAGAAATAACGGCATCATCAACGGGTCATTATTTAGCAATTTTGTTACCAAGAAGAAAGAATTGCTCAAGTCTGCTCTCAAGACCTCATCGTCACCATAGAGGCAGTCAAGTACATCTAGTCTAAGTCTGTGTGCTACGCCAAGAGTGGACAGGTTATTGACATGGCAGCAGGGCAGCAGTCTCCAATTCACTGCAGGGGATAAGGTCAACTGTTGGTGGCTTAGATGCCACCCACGAGTGCTTTCCCTGAAGTTTAAAACCAGAGTGAAGAGGACAGAAATCTCTAATGCCATCGATCAATATTATTGGAATCAATGGCGAGGATGAGGATCTGAGAAAGTGGGAGGCACTGAGGAAGTCCCTGAACCATTGACCGAGGCTGAGAAGCAGCAGGGGGAGGACAAACAGGGATGTTTCTCTCCTTTCCGATGCCTTCTTTCATTTGAGGGATCACGTAGGCAGAGTCAAAAGGAATGGGATGGCGTCCATTACTGCTCCTTCTGGTTCTGCTGCCGACCAAGTTGTGATTGACGTCCACAATGAGCTGAGGTTCCTCCTGGCTCAGGCAAATCTCTGACTCATCATCACTGAGTCTGCTCACGCTGTTCCTTTTTTATTTGTTTATATGGCTGAGAACAATTCTTAAAGAATTTTGGGGATGTTGTGGTTCCCCGCCCCCCCCCAAAAAATAGACATTAAATCTTAATGTTTGGATCCATTAAAAAAAAGTCATCTGACAGTTTACTGAGTTTGCACATAGTATATAGCATGATTGTGACCTATCACAGAGAATTAGAGAGCGTATGAAATACAGGAGAACGTAAACATTGTTAACCATGAGGAATGTTCTTCCACTTTAAGGCACGGTATATGACGGTGGCTGGAAGAACAACTGCAGAAAACATGGTTCTACACTGACACGCAGCAGGTCTCTGTGAGTTAGCGGCCACTCAATGGTTACTTCTTAACCTTGAGCCAGGAAGGCTTTCCAAAAACATCTTATTTAATCCTCACAACAAATTTTAAAAGACATTATTATCCACCTGCAAATTGGGAAGACTGTGTGATAGAAAGTACTCAGTGGGACCTCATGGTATACATGTGCACCCCACATGCTTCCTCAGCCTGGTAGATCCTTATTTCTGTGTTACATTGTCATTCTCTTTTCAGGTCCTTTTTGGGACATTGATGGCTATGTTAGCAGGGCCTGCATGCTGCAGAATTGCTGAGGGAGCTTAAAGTCATACCCTGAGGCTCAGATTTGCATGTTTGGGTAATAAAATCAGTCGAGGCAACATTGTGAATTTGGCAGACATACATTTACTGCCTCCACCCTACTTGCCCCTGGGGCGCCCTGACTCTAAGCAGATGTCTGATACCCTTATTTGGCCCAAACCTTGAAGGATAATGAATTCGCCAGCCTTACCTCCTTCAACAGCTCAGAGTGGTACATTTTCTTTTTAGGACATGTTATTACGCATTGGGTGAAGGTTTACAGAGCAGATCAGTGTTCCATTTCACACATAAGTTTGTTACTGATGTCACTGATATGACACTGATGTGTTCATATTAGCACCACTTGTTCTATTTCCTGATTCCATTTCTCCTTTCCTAACCTATATGAACTTTGACCTTCGGTAAATGTTGGTCTTTGTAACTCAGATGGTTGATTATTATAAGATATGCCTGGCTCCCTGGTGCTATTGTTCTTCCTATAGACGTATTTAGGGGTTTGAGGTGATATTGAACCATCAGCGTGAGTTCATTCTCAGATCTAACAGATGATGAAAAACCATAAGCTTGGGTTTGTTTATTTTTTTATGACTTTAAGTTTTGCCCAACCTTTTATTCTCTCTCTCACTCTATTCAGAAACTTCTGATGTGACTTCTTCAGAGCAATTGGTAGGGCACCAGCTATTTCTTAAGGTCTCGGAATTATGCAGTTTGATGTGCATATAACCCATTAATCCACTGAATTAATTGTTTTCATACGTGTTTCCATTTTCTTGACTCTTCTTTCCTCCAGAGAAAGAAAGACCAATAGTTGCGCCTGAGATAGGGACGAATGGGCTTTTAAGTCCCCTGTAGGATGCAAAATATTCATCAAAGTAGCATGCAGAAAATTGAATCTGTGACCTATGTTATATGAAAATTGACAGACTCCTAGGATTATGGTCATGAGTTCCCAGATCAAGCACATTGCATTCACTCAAGACATTTGGTTATATGAAAGATAATTTCCTAACTTTGTCCCTAGATGTTCTACCACATTTATGGAAATATTGGCAGCACAGTGAAATACACATCCATAATTATTATGTCAAACCTAAACATATTTGTGGGTATTTCTCAACTCTCCCACCCAGTCCTGTGTGTCTATCTATTTTTGAATTGTGATTACCTGCATACTCTCCTCACCACGATTGTCAATACATTGTGAATTTCTAAAACCCATAATACTCTCATTCCCCTATTATCTTTCACTCCAAGAGGGTTCTCAGTGAATATTTATTAAAGAAGCTTATAAATGATGATGAGACCTTTTTCTCATCAGTAATGATAATCTTGGATTTTATGTTTCTTTATGCAAATCTCTGATCGGTGCTTCTTAAAGTGACAAACAATGAATATGTGCTTTTAACTTGTTGAGAAATGATTGTCTGCTTCACCATCTCAGATTCTGTACAATGGCTTTGTTTTCTTAAAAGAATATGTGTGGGTGTTTAGGAAAAATACAGCAACTCTGTAGTGTATCATCCTTACTTTAAAACTGGGAGCTTTGTGCCAGGAGATTAGGGAAGGCAGTACCGAAGTAAGATCAAATATGGCACAGTCATCATGTCTATAGGCAAGGCCAATATGCCCATGTTTCCGGTGGTCTGGCTGATGATAATGGAGAACAGCAGGAAGAAGGAGGAGGAGAGAATGCTATTATCATGCACTCGGGGTGTAGACCATCTTGTTTTTTCTTCACAAAAAACCTTTAAGGTAGAGGCTTAATGTTGTGGGGGGTGGGGGGGGTGGGGAGCAATAACAAGGCCTAAAGAAGGTAGGCTAATTGCCAAGACCAGAAATAGAACAGAGATGGAATTCAGATTTTCTTGAATTATTTGCTCCTCATGATTATTGTCCAGGCAGCAGCTGAACATTACTGATTAATTTTAAGGACTAAAATCATCTACTCTCTTCTCATGTGACTCTAAATCCATATGGAGGCAAGTAGCAGAACCAACAAGGGACACAGTTTGTAAAGTTTTGCCAAGGCTGCTGCTGAGATCACACTAAGAGCTCTCTTTTTTCCTTGTTTTAGCAAGGACAGGACGACTACAGGCTATGCGATGTTATGTTATGTTGTTATGTTAACTATAGGCTTTGTGTCACAGCACCAGGAGGGCAAGGCTGAGATGCCCTCACAGATAAAGCCCTAGATGTTCTCATCAACAAGACCCATTTCATAAGAAATTCACTTGATAGCTGCTCAAGATATTTTAATTCTACCTAAAGGTCTAAAACATAAAGATTTACAACAGGCAATCACATACACTGTGAAATAGATGTAGTGGAAATAATACAAGAATGAGACACAGGAAAAAAGAGTTTTAATTCTAACACTAACAATCCAAAGTAATCATAGGTATGTAATCCTTCATCATGCTGGAACTTGATTTTCTCAACTGTACCATTGTAATGATGGTAGCTAATGTTTATTATGGTTGTGAGCATTATATAATATGATGTATATAAAGCACAAAGTAGAGGTGTATTGAATTATGTCTCTTATTTTTTGCCACAGTAATCAATTTATTATGTAATGGCCAATGGTGACAGACCGGCTTTCCCATGTCACCCTTCTCCTCCTCCAGGGCTTCACCAGTCTGGATCTGTGTGACTTTAAGGTCTGGTGTCCCTCAAGGCCTTCACTGCACACCAGTGTCTGTCTCTTCATGGGTCTGAGTCTTATTATTATGTTGTAGAACACTGTAATATTATGTAGGTGTTGCTACCGTTGTTACAAAAGAAAGTTGTGAATACTTAGAACCAGTACAAACTCACTAAGAGTAACTTCATCCTTTGGTATCCATAGGAGATTGGTTCTAGAACCCCCTCAGATACCTAAATCTCTTTATAAAAAGGCATTGTATTTATATATAGCATAAACCTTATTATATTTTTTCTAGGTTAAGTATTATTTATTATAGAAACTAATAAAATGTAATTTTTTCAATTTCATGTCAGATGGGTAATGTGCCCATGTCGTAACAAGGATTATGGGAGGCACAAACATGTGAAGAACCAATCATCATATTATGAACTGAAAAAGGATCAAATCTTAAATAACTAAAACATTATGCTAATCTTAGTCTTTAAAAGATTGCGTTGACTACTACAATATAGTGAATGTGGTTCTTCTAGACATAGCCTTTATTATTCTGTTACTTCCACAAAATGACCCTATTTTTACAAATTGGTCTGGATAAGAAGGTGGAGAAGGATAATAATTGTATTTTATGATTCATTGAGCATGACTCTTAACTAGTTTAATAGCTACTAACATCCTGGTAAGTATAAAACCGGCCATCTCAGATGTAGAAGGTAGGGATCTAACTATCAGTTGAAAGAGTACAGAAAGGAAGGAAACACATTCTTTGAACCCAGAGAACCTATAGATTGAAACTCTGATCCCGGAGACAATTTGACACCGGAGGAATGTCAGAGGATGAGAGCAGCAGAACCAGGAGCCAGAGCATGAACTCAAGCAGATGATTTCCTGGCCCACAGAGCAAGTAAGTTAACTGCTTTTAAGCAGGAGACTGGCTTGTGGACTGGGGTGCCTCTGGGTTTAATTGGAGAAAGTAGGTTTGCTGACCTACAAAACTGGAGCTGAATGCATTCAGATTGAGGCTTCTAATAGAGTAACAAACATAAACCAAAACCTATTAGGAATCCAAAAAATCAAGAGAAATAACTTTTTATTAAACTTATCACAGAGTCTTTGACAGGTCAAATACGCAAAAAAACAAAAACAAAAACAAAAAACCCACAATAGTAGCAACTATAGCAACAGCAAACCAAAGATTCAAAAGATCTGAATTAACTTAGCGATAAAGATGTTGTGTACATCAAACTCTGAGGTCCAAAATAGAAAGCACTTTTCATGCATTCGTTCAAAATTAATTTTAAAACAGTATTGTACTTACAAAGGAAACATAAATGCATATAAGATGACAAAAATAACACAGAAAATCCAACAAAGTATAAGCAAATAGAATAAATGTACTATAAACTGTTAATTGCAAACATTTCGTCAGCTTTTTCAAGAAAGAAATTAGAGCTCTATTTAAAATGTCTTCTCAAATTGTTATCAGAATCGAATCAGGAATTTTGATGCTGCAGTTATCAGTACGTATTATGAAGGAAAAACATAACTTTTAGTTCTAAGCTTGTCTCTGAAACATCAGTTGCACAAATATCAGTGGTGTCGTGATCTTTCATGGTCGCAGGCTCAGGACAGAGAAGCCAATGCAATCTCAAACTGCATTCATGTAGTAGAGTCAACTTCCATTTGTGGGAATCTCCATTAGTACTGGTTTGATACAACTTCCATTCAGTGGGTATCTCCAATTGTATCCATCTCAATTTGAGTAGAATCGTGTTCCATATGGTTTGTAATGACTGCCTTTTCAGAAGCAGATTCCCATGCCTTTCTCTCAAAGTGCTACTGGGTGGATTCATACCATTGGCCTTTCAGTTAGCAGCCAAGCAGTTAAGCATTTATACCGCACAAGGATGCTACAATGGTTTGTGTAAATAAGCTATGTAACACTCACAATTGGGGAGAAAGAGTAAAGCAATCTCTTATACTCTTTTTTTTCTCCCAATCTTACTCCCAAGGGGCTCCTGGTAGATTTGAACTATTGACCTTGCAATTATTAGACCAACACATTACCCGGTTCTTGTGAATTCCCAGAATAGGCTCTCTTGGTAGGCTGTCTTTCTCTATGAGTTTTAAATGAAGGTCTTTCTCTCTTCAGCTTCTATTTCTTGGTTCCTTGGTGATCTTCATGCGGCATGGCATCCATGTATCCCCCCTTTCTGTTTACTTTTATGTCCTAATTTGCTCTCTTTCTGTCTCAAAAGCAGCGTAAAGATGCCTTTAAGGGAAAGAAATCCCAGAATCATTGAAAGAGCACATTCCAGATCTCTTCCTGAAGTAATGGAGGTAAAGACCAGAGCCAGCAGAAATGGTGGCAAGGAGATTCAAAGGAGCAACACTGAGACTATGAGGTACCCTCTCCCCATCTGGCCCAACACTATGGAATAGGGAGACAGAGAGGTAGACTGGTTTCTGACTCACAGAGGCAGAAGGCGAAGGACCACTTGACTCAGAGGCTGACGAATGATGAGAGGAGATTGTTGACTACATCAAGGTGTTGCTGTGGACCACTGGCTCTCACCTTATTGTTTGCTGACCCTGACTTACAGTAACCTACGAACGTCCTTGATAAATCCAGAAGCTATGAAGACAAGTAGACAAAAAACACCCATAGAGTCTCTTAACATAACCATGAAACTCCTTTCCAAATGGGATTGTAACCACAGCTAAAAGAATAAGAATTTACAAATACTTTTTTGAAAGATTCTATTCCATAGCAATGTGTTCAGTCAGAGTGCTTCCGGAAGAAAAAGTCTAGAGGCAATGGGTCTGAAAACTATAATCTATGAGAATAGGTTGATGTTTAACCAGTGAAATGATGATCTGACCAGAGAGACTTATGTCTATAAACATATGGGAAGCCCACATGCCTTTATGATTTCAAAATGGTAAGAAAACATGTGGCCAAATTTATAACCTGATAAAGAACATTTTACAAATTCTCTATCAACTGGCTGTCATTTTATTGTTCTGTGATGACTTCCATCATGCTCTAATGCTGGAAGTTATTCCATCAGATCTCAAATACCAGTGGGAACACTCATGGTCTGCAGGTTTCAGCAGAAATTCCAGACTAAGACTAGGAAGAAAAGACCGGTCATCTTTTCCCAACAACTAAACCAATGAATCCCTGTGGAATACAACAGAATATTGTCTAATATGGTGCTGAAATATGAGCCTCCTAGATTGGGTGATACCACACAATAGTCATGTGTTAGTCCGGGTAGGCTAGAGGAACAAATTTCATAGACCCGCATGTAGATATAGGAAAAAGGTTTATATACAATTGGAACAGGACATTGAGAAAACGTCCCAGCCTTGTCCATTTCAAAGTCATATGTCCGATATTAACCCATATGCCCGAAATCAGTCTATAAAGTCTCCTTCCGACTCACGAAGTCACAGGTCAGTGGGTGCAGAATCCCGGCGCTGCCAGGGGTCTCCACATGGGCCCTCACTTCCAGGGCTCAGGGTCTATCTACAGCAGAAGCAACTCATCGCTGGCAGAGGTCTCTATGTGGCCGCCCCAGCTTCAGAGGTCGGGCTCCATTAGGGTAAAGCCATGTGGGCTCTCCGCCGGCTCCTCCAGCTTCTCGGATGCTGCCATCTTGTCTTGTCCGTGACTCTTCATCTCTGAGACTAACTCCCCAAAACCTAGGAGATAGCTTCTCCTCTTCTTGAGAGAACTATCATGAGATTTCCCAGAAGTCTCAGGAGAAAGTCATGCCCACATAGAGGCCTCATTGGCTACTCAATGGCTATCTCCAGATTAACAAGCTAGACTCCACCCCTACATTTCAATCATAAAATTAACATAAGCACATGACTGCCACAAGTCACAATAGGCTAAAATATGACCGTTATTAAAAAGGTACAAGACCAGGTCATGTTTCCTTATTTTTACATAGGTTGGTAATGAGTCAAAAGTGAAAACTCAGTCATTTGTTGCTGGCAAAATAATTATTCTAGAATAGAAGAGTTGGATTATGACACTGACAGTCCATCACTGGTTGTATTTCAGCAGAGACTGGAAAATATGATGGTATTTATCAAAAGGTTTTGTACTATTCTTTTTGTCATGCATTCATTTTATTATGCATATGAGGCAGGCTTGTGTCCTGGTGATGAAAGGAAAATAAAACATACACCGTTAGCTAGCCATTGTACTGCTAAGCACAAGGTTGGCATTTAGACCCACGAGCTGCTCCTGGGAAGAAAGATGAGGCCATCTGCTTTCATCAAGATCCAGAACCTTGGAAACGCAAACCTCCTCTCAATCAGAATGAACTGAATGTCAGGGGGTTTAGTGTGAGCTTCGTGGAGTCAAGGGCTGCTCATTGGTGATGATGGTACAACATAAACAAGGTGATAGGAGTAGGCAGCAGAAGAGCAACCCACCTGACCACCTGGGCTTAATGTAGCAGGAAATTCTAGGGGAAAGAACATAGGAAAATACAGGAGGTGGCAGAATGAGCATCAGTCCACATTCGCTTCCTCTTCAGCGTGAAGACTGCTTACTTGAAGGTCCCAAACTGCAAGAGACAGAGCTCCCTGGGTCCGGGATGGTTTCTCTGCACGTCATTAGCTTATAGGACTAAAATTGAAATCATGTTCTCCTTCTGAGCTCCGGTAATATCAGCATTTAAACAATCAACTTAGATATTATATGAGTCTGGGTAGATTAGAGAAAAAATTCATAAGTACACGTATGTATAAAAGGGAGAGGTTCATATACAAGAGCAACTAACTGTACATCAAGAAAACATCCCAGTCCAGTGCAGTTCAAGGTCTTAAATCTGATATTAGCCCACATGTTTGATACCAATCCATAAGTCCTGTTCAGACTAATGAAGCACATGCAATGATGCCAGGACAATCCCAGGCCAGTGGGTGCAGAGTCTTGTGTATCCAGAGGTGGTAAAAGCATCTCAGGGCTAGCAGGGGGCTCGCTGTGTCTTCTCAAACATCTCAGCACTGGCAGGAGTCTCTAGGGGCTTTTCCAGCTTCAGAGGTCTGGATTCATCAGGGTAAGTCCATGTAGTTTTATCTCTGGGATGTCTCACAGGGAGTCAGCCTTGTATTTTGTCAGTAGAGCATCTCCAAGGGACTGCATCCTGAGTCTCTCACCTCCAAGGGGGAAATTTGACCAGGTTTCCCAGAATTCTCGGGAGAAAGCCATGCCCACACAGAGGTCTCGTTGGCTATCTCCAGATTGACAGGCTAGACTCCACCCCTACACTCCCAATCATGAAATTGACACAACATTAAATGACTGCCACAGATATTTAATAACACTGTAAGAATTAAAATGATGTAGGCTGATATAAGTATAATCTTCATGAGATGTTCATAGTTCAGATTCCCCAGTCTGACTGCCACCTCCAAAACACGGATCCAAAAGGGTCAACAAAATTCTTTTCTTAAACTTGAAGGTAAGGTAAGGTAAGGAAGGTCTTCCAAGTATGCCAGCATTGTGCTAAAAATAATATGGACTTAAAGGAAAAACAAAGGCGAGGCAACCAAAGGAGAGAAAGTGATTGTGGTCAGGTGTGGTGTGACAGTTGTTCCTGACCTAATGTAGCCTCATGAGCAATGACACACTGTCCCTTCTTCAGCCATCATCACCCAGAGTTAGGTTTGAGCACATTTGTTGCAGCCACTGTGTTCATCCTTCTTGTTGAACACCTTCCTCTTCTTGACTGTGCCTTTACTAAACATGATGTCCTTTTCCAGAGACTGCTTCCTCCAAAGTTTGAGATGGCAAAATTAACAACACATCGCTTCTGATTGTTTTGAGTCGTCAGCATATTGTATTCTATGTACTTTCATTGCAGAATATTTCCCAGTCAAATGTTGCCATCCCAGTAAGAGGGTGAAATTGCTACTGTGTGCAGAGGAAGAGAACTCCACCAGTCTGAGCTTCTAATTGCTATCTGTCCCAGCCCCTTCTGTCTATGGAGAGATGATAGATAGATGTAGAGGTAGAGATAAATGATGCATGATGACAGATAGATACATAGAATGATAATAGATCTATAGATGGTTAGATAGATAAAATTAGGGAAACAAAAGAAAAAGAGGCAGAGATATTGCTTAGTGGCCTTTATACCATCAATAAAATATAGTAAAAATTAAAAGCCAGTTACTGCCAAGAAGATCACAGCTCATGATGACACCATGTGTATCAGAATAGAACTCTGCTCCTTGGGGCTTTCTGTAAGTGACTTTTGGAAGATCAGGGGGCGTTTCATCCAAGCCCTTCTAGGTCCAGCTCTAGCCATCAACGTTTGAGTTAGCAATCAGGCACATGAACTATTTTCATCACTCAAAGGTACCTATATACTCAATGTACTGCTTCTGAGTTGACTCTGACTCCTAGCAGTCCTATACAGGTTTTCCAAGTCTTTGCCCTTAAGCTGGAAGGGGTATAATCGCAGAAGAATGAGGCCATCTGTTTTCCTGGAGGTTTCAGTGTCAGCCAGCCAGCCAGCCAGCCAGCCAGCCAGCCAGCTCTGGGGAAGGCTTGTTCGTCTTCATCATCCCCAGTGCTACCACCTTAGCACCCTCCTTGGGAAAGGGGCGCATACCTACTGACCAACCGTGTGGATGCTAAAGACTAGAGGGCATGCGTTTGGGAGCTGAAGGTGAGCAGGCACAGACAGCAGCAGCCTGGAGGGCCTACTTTTCCCATAGGCTCGCAGATCGACTTCATCCTCAGGCAAACAGACACCTTTGCCTTGGCCTCAAGAGACGCAGCCAGCCTGCTGTCCTAGGTGAAAGATTGAGATCAGGGGCAATGGGGGAGAAGGTGGGGGGAGGCTGAGGCGAAAGGGGTGGTGGTGGTGGTGGTGGTGGAGAGAACACAAAATTTCCCCAGGAAGAGGGAGGTGGGGCCCCAGACGAGTTGGGACCCGACGATCCAGGGCCTGAGGCAGAAGACACAATGACAACATAAAGGATGCCATCAGCTTCAGCTCTGGTCCCTGGGAGACTGAAGGGCAGGTGTCTGGGGAGCAGACCCTCCCCGCCACTGAGACCGTCTAGCCTCTGGCATGGAGTCTGTCAGCCTAGGCAGGGCCAGACTCCGCCAAGCAGTGCTGCTGGTGCCCCTTGTGAAGTCCCTGTGAGTAGTGGACAGCGGAGGGTTAAACACAGCTGAGGGGCTACTGTAATCCACAGCGGGACCCAGCCTGCTGTCTTGATGGTTCTGGCACTTGCTGTGCTCTCCTGGGTGGCCAGAGCAGCCCTGTTTTCACAGCGAGGCTGGGGTGAGTAGTCCCTTATACAGGAGCAGCAGCCGCGCTGGGACCCACCAACCCGGGTGGGCGCTGGCTTGCAGCAGAGGCGACACAAAAAAGGGCTAATCCTGAGGTTGGGCTATGGGCCTGGCTGGCCTGGCGGCACGTGTGCGGTGTGTGCATGGGGGGAGTGGGGGGGGGGGGCGGGGACGGGGACGAGCGGAGTCCCTGTGCCCGGTGCAGCTTGTCTGCTCCCACGGGGTCAGTCGACTGCAGGTTGAGGCTAAGGAGGTGCGATCACCGCCGAGGCATGGGCCGCCAGGAAGGAGAGGCAGGAGAAGGCCCACAGCAGCACGAAGCCTACCCAGACGGCGTGGCAGGAGGGGGACACATTGTTGGCGCCAGCACGGAAGGCCGGCTGGATGCCCTTGCGGCAGTGAAAGACCAGGAAGGCGAGGAGGCCGCCCTGGATGCCAGTGCCCGAGCAGGCCCCAATGATGTCCACCAGGTCGGGTGCAGAAGGCCACTGCATGGGGGCAGCAGCATGGTGGTGGGAAGG
>PVJH01015259.1:0-54179 GCA_004026705.1 Nesogale talazaci
AAAAATTATTTAGGCTAAATGAAATCACTTGATTCACCTTCTTCACTTAATGTTAATTTGTTTATTATTTCTTTTAATTAGTACAGAAGAAAATTATTATTTCTCCAAAAGTGAAAATAGCTTTGTCCTTACAAACAGCAATTTTTAACACTATCAAACAAAGTCCCCTTGGCGTACCCACTCAAACCCATCAGTGATTCCAAAGGAGAAGCATGAGTGTTTCTGCTCCTCTAAAAATGTATGACTCATAAACCCAAAGTAGAACTGCTTTTCTTTCTGATAGAGTTTCCATAAGTAGAAATCAACTCAATGGCAGTGGGGACTATGATCAGAGAGTAGAAGGTCAATTCTTTTAAACTGAAAGAGCTGAAAAAAATTAAAGTCTTTGTTGCAATATTGAGAAGTTCTGTGGACAAACTAGTGAAAAATGCAGGAAGCATCAGAAAAATATGACGGGAATTCAGATATTCACTGTACATAAAAATGCTGGCATTAAATCATTACAGGTGATATCATATGATCAAGACCTGAACCTATGGAAGAACAAATTCTAAGCTTAACCGACACTGCTGGCAAAAATAAGGCTCCAAGAATTAATGAAATACAACTTAGATGTTTCAACATGTAAATACAACACTAGAAACAGTCATTTGTTATGCATATGACTCAATTTTGCTTGTTGAATGTAAAGAAGGCATGAAGTGCTCAGTGATGAAGATGACTGAGGATAGCGTATAGACGCTTCAGGATAGATTTCACTGCATATAAAGCAAACAGAGATTCTCATTTCTGGATCAATAGCCTACATCTTGGTGAAAAGAATAGAAGCTTTTAACTGTCAAGATTTTCCTTTTACTTGTTTTGACATCAATGTCCATTTTACACAGCAGTCAGTAAATCAAATAACATTGTGTTGAGAAGATCTGAAAAAAAGATCACTTTAAATTGCTTAAAAGCAAAGATGGAAAATTCAGGAGACAAATCATGGGACCTTTAATTATCTAATATGTGGGCAAACTCTAAACAATGAATAAAGAATGATAGAGAAGTACCGATGCTTCTGAATTATGATATTGACCCCAAACTATGAGTATAAAATAAAATGCAAAAATGAAAAAGGACAAATCTATATTAACAGAATTCAGTCAGAATACCCCTTAGAACAGTTTATGTTGTCCTAGAGTTTGGACATATTTTCAGGGCAGACCGATTCCAAGTTAGAAACATTATGATTGGTAAGAGAGAGGGGTCAGGGACTACAAAAGAAGACCCATAATGAGAGGGAATGACTCAGTGGCTACAACACTGGGTTTTAGCATAGTAACAAGTATAATGATGGCACAGGATTGCACAGGGTTTCATTATGTTGAACATATGTCACTATGATTCAGGACATGCATGATGGAGCCTATCAACAAGAATAGCATGAAATGATAGTGAGTATATGATGTTCAATATAATTACAATATTATTGGTTTCATGGTTTATCTGCATTTCTTCATGGAATTAAAGAAAACTACAACTCTTGAACTCTTGTGTTCCATTTCCCGCATCACTCTACTTTTTCAGCTCTATATGACGCAGAATTCTCCATTTTTCTGCTTGGTTTTATAAGTCATGGAAATGACCACATAGAAATGACAATGTTCACAACTCTGGGATGTATTATGGCAGTGAACAGGATACAACTGACGTGAGAAATGGTCAGGATACTGTTTAGTCAGAACATGTTGCAAAGTTCTTGTACAGTTTTATAAGAGCCCAAAGGGTTTCCCACTCTGTGATGTGCTTCAACCTGAAGCCATTCAGCTCCATCTCTATCGGGCAGCAAACCCAACACATAGTGAAGTCTTTCAGAGTTGAAATTGAGTTGTGTTATATTTCTGTTGATGAGTAGAAATAATATTAGAGTACATTCAGAAATCTAAAATCATTAAATTGCCAATAGTGCCTGAGGCTCCCCACTCCATAAACCAGCCTCCTCTATCAAAACCTTCAGTTTTACTTGCTCTCTGGACTGGGAAGTCAACTTGTCTGCTTCTGTCTCTTGCTCTTGGTTCTGCTGCTGCTGCTGCTCCTCTGACCTCCCTGTGGGTGTCAAGACTGTCTTTTTTGATCAGGTCCACAGCACAGGAATCTTTGGGTTCAGAGACTATGTTCTACTCTTGGCTTTTGCTGGCAATGAGATTCCCACCCCCCAAAACCTCATAGTTCTGAGATAATTCATTCAAAACCCAGCATGATAGCAATCACAATGAATTCTATTAACTCACACTCACAATCAAATACTATCAGTATCTCTCTAACATTCTTTTATCCAGGTTCAGATCCATCAAGGAAAGGTCATTTAGTGGAATTTACAGAGAAAAGGACAAGAAGAGCCTTATTAAATAATTTACTTTCTGGAATTGTTTAAGCGTACTCCTATATATTTCCTCACCATATGGGAAACTATCAATTAAGTTTGCTTTCCTTTTTCTAAGGTGCACAGACCTCTAGTTTTGCTTCATTGGCACTGATTACATTTTGCACAAATTTCTTTGGATGAAGATTCTTTGATAGGTGATTGCAATCAAGATGATAATATATAATTATGATTAATCAAGGGAGTATGATTAATTTCCATGTTGATCATCGCATGATCACACGGTAGAATAAAGTGTTGTTTACTATCATTTGGAATGAATAATCTTCCACAGTGACTTGAGCACCTGTTGAAGTTCTCCAAAGTTTGAATTGAGTTATCTTACATTTCTATTTACTTCTGTTGATGAGTACAAATAATAATAGAGTGCATTCATAAGCGTAAAATCATTAAATTGTGCACATAAACATACTTAAAAATAAGTTTTTTTAAAAAATTGAAGGCCATTTTTTTTCTAACATTTCTTGTTTTCTTTTAAACCTTGTTAAATTCCCATTGCTAGAAACAGATATTCAATAGCTTATGTTTAATTGATACTTAATTTATTTATAGTTATTGTTGGTCTTATTTGTTCACATTTCAATGTTAGTGTGTAGCTGTGTAGGAGAGACACTATTGTTACAGAGTAGATGTGTTCTTTAGGTTTTTCTTGGAAAGAAGTCTTAAAAAATTGCCAAACCTGTTCTGTGATGCTGCTGGGTAGGGTAGAACCACCAACCTTAATATCACTAGCTATCTGTGTTCTGAGTTCACTTTCATTTATGTGTGCTGTTATTATAGAAATTTATGAATCAGATGGGTGACTCTAAACATGTGTGACATCCTGAACAATGGATATTTTTCCAAGAAACTATTTCTTGCTGTTTTTGTTTATTTTTTTTATTTTTAACTTTGGAGCATAATTAAGATTTTATTTTGAAAAAACAATGTTTTTTTCCTGATATATGTCCAAATAGAGCAGGCCTAATACTTTGCCTTAACCAAACTTGTCTCTAAGGAAATTTCCATATTTTTTTTGTATCTTTGTAAGAGTGACTGTTGCTTCTTCTGGAAGTCAATTGCTATGTCAATACTATTTAAATGCATCAATTCTTCTTCAGTCTTTGCCTTTTTCAAGAATATGCATACAGACAGTGATTAAAATATAATCACTGGACTTTTGAAGATTTGAATGACAGAATCAAAGAAACACATGCAATAAATTAAACTTTGGGTAAAATAACTTCCATTGTTTTTGTATCATATGAGCACATTATTCACCAAGGGCAAAGTAAATACCAAAAGAATCTGAGGTATAGATCAATACTGAAAAACTGACGTTCGGGAGAAACCCTAAGGGCATGCAACAGAACATCAAGGGCAGCAAAACAATAAAGTTCCCGAGGAAAACAAAGGGGAAGGTAAGGGTGTGGTAAGGGTGTGACACTCATCAGCCTCAAATGGAAAATCCTCATCAAGGTCAACAAACAGACCTGGAATTTTTTATAGGCTTTTATTTTTTGTTGTTGGGTTTGCTGTTGTCATTATTGTTTGAGTTTATAAAAATCACTTTATTGGGGGCTCATAACACAATCCATTCATCCAGCTATTGCATGCAAAGCACATTTGTGCTTTTGTTGCCATCATCATTGCCAAAACATTCTCTTTCTACTTAAGCCCTTGGCATTAGCTGCTCCTTTCCCCCTCAATCCCCACTTCTCCCTCCATTCCTCATAATTGAACCCTTGATCATTTATAAATTATTATTATTTTGTCATATTGTACACTGTCCAATATCTCTCTTTACCTACTTCCCTGTTGTCCGTACCACAGGGAAGAGGTTATATGTAGATCCTTATAATCGGTAACCCCTTTTCTTCACCTTCCCTCCACCTGCCTGTATCGCCATTTTCACCACTGGTCAAAGCGGTCATCTGTCCTGGATTCCCCATATTTCTGGTTCCAGTGTACATCCTCTGGTCTAACCGGATTTGTAGGGTAGAAATGGAATCATGATAGTGGAAGGGAGAAAGCACTTAAGAAATAGGTGAAAGTTGCATATTTCATTACTGCTACAATTTACTCTGACGACCTCGGCTCCTCCTCAAGATTCTTCTGTAAGGGGATGTCGCTTTTTACCCCTGGAATTTCTGTACATAGTAGCTTTTTCCCTATGGCCCTTTTGCATTTTTTTAAGCTTACTTCAATGAACTCATGTTGTACTTGAACTTTTGCTCTTGACTTACTTCACTTAGCATAATTTCCTCCAATTCTTCCCATGTGGAGATATGCTTCATGCATACCTTACTGCTTTCAGTGATGTTTCTGGGGGTACTTGAAAGAAGGGGAGGTCAGGGAAAGGAAAAAGAGTGCCAACAAACCTAAGGGCAAGGGAACAGTGATCTAAAATTGATGGTGAAGAGGGTGTAGAATACCTTGTGGGGTTTAAAGAAAGGCTATGTATCCATGAGGAATTACCAAAACCCATATTAAAGCTCACCTTGATAGTGGGTCAAGAGGAAAAAGTAAAATGAAATAGAGGAAAGAACTAGGAGGCAAAGGACATTGATAAAGGTCTAAATACAGGTATATAAATACGTAAATATAGTTGTATTTTATGATAGGAAAGCAGATCTATGTATATATTTCATACAAGTATCAATGCAGCAGATAGCATTGAATCTCTACTGTTGTTGTAAATGAACAGAGATGCGGAGGAATGAGAAGCACACAGAATGAGAAGCCAGCGGACTGCAGCTCACTCTGGCTGAAGCAAAGAACTGAGCTGTGTGCCTTCTTTTATATGTACTTAAATTTGGGGATGTATTTACTCAGAATTTTTAAAATTTGATAAGTATAATTCTTGAAACATCTAAAAATCCAGTGTGGTAAAAGTATAATCTACAAAGCAAAGAACAGAGACAAAGCCAAACTCCACACTAGACATTCTTTATCAAAGATACATCCTTGATTGTCTGTCAATATGCACTTGTGGGCTGATGAAGATATTGACTTCTAATGTGTCTTCTTGAAGTTTTGACTTGTATCCAAGTGCTATCTACACTCTACTCAAGTATTTCCTCAATGCAAGAACACTTTTTTCTAATAACTTGGCATCCCATGATGCTCACCTTCCCCACAGGATCGCTGAAGACAAAAGAAGTGCATAAGCAGATGTGCTGAAAAAAGCTGATGGTGCCAAGCTATTAAAACATATAGCATCTAGCTGAAAAGCAACAAAGCCCACATGGAAAAAGTGTGATCACAAGGTGTTGAAGGGATCAGGTATCAAGCATTAAAGACACAGAACAAAAAGCAATATTGATGTGAATGAGAGGGAGGCAGAGTGGAGATCTAAAGATCATTTAGAGACACTTGGACAACCACTTACAGAAAGGTCACAAGGAAGATCTGAATCAGCCAGTGTACAGTATAGCACTGATGCAACATGTAACTTTCCTCTAGTTCTTTAATGCTTCTTCCCCTTCCCCCCAATCATGATGCCAATTTAATCTTACAAATCCAGCTAGATCAGAGCATGTACAAGGGTACAGATAAGAACTGGAAACACAGGGAATCCAGGACAGATAAACCCTTCAGGATCCTAATAATGAGAGTAATGATACCAGGAGAGCAAGGGGAAGGAGGGTGGAAAAAGAGGGAACCAATCACAAACATATATGAAAATGTGTTTGACATAATTGATGTGTATATGGATTGTGATAAAAGCTATAAGAGCCCTCAATAAAATGATTTATTTAAAAAACAAGAAAACGGATGAAGTGTAATACAGAATTATTGTTGTTATTAGGTCTAATCCAATCAGTTCAGACATATCATGATCTTATATACATCAGAATGAAACATTTTATTCCTGTGCCATCTGCACAATGCTCTGTGTCTGAGTCCATAGAGGTAGTCTTTGTGTAAACGCTTCCTGTCAAAAGTCTTCCTCTTTTTTGATGCCCTATTGTTCTAGCTAGCATGGCATCCTTCTCCAGTTACTGGTCTCTTATGATAACATAGTCAAAGTTCATAAGACTGAGGTTTCACCATGCTTAACTCTAAGGAGCATTTTTGCTGTACTTCTTCCTAGACAGATTTGTTTTTCTTCTTGGTGGTCTATGATACTTCTGATATTCTTCACCAGCATCATAATTTAATTACATCACTTCTTTTTTTTTTTTTAATTTTAGGCATCACTGCCCTGGTGGTGGGAGTAGGAGGCCTAGCCTTTGCTCCTGTGAGCGGGAATTGAACCTCCATCCCAGTTGGCCGCAGTCCCGTGCACAACCACTACGCCACTGGGGCTCAACCCCCACTTCTTCTTTAGGATAGTTTTTAACCAAGATATCTCAAGAACCAATTTGACATATTGAACAATAATGACCAAAGAACATCATGCATCAAGAATATGCATGAAAAGGCAAAGGTCATTAGAAAGACAAGAAAAAAAGAATAGCGATAAATAAAATAGATTTCAGAAATGGCTTTGAGTGCTACCCTTGAACATAAGCTAGCCAACAGAAAGCAAGAAATGATGACAAAGAGAGTAGAAAAAAATTCAATGGACACCTCAATAAAACAAAGTAGAGTATTATATTGAAAATGGGAGGAAAGTGATGGGGGGAATATATATACACTCAGTATTTCTCAAGCTTATAAAAGTGAAGAAAAGTTGAAGCCTCTGTAATAACAGCATATTCTACAGACAAAATATTGAATACTGCAAGCTTCAAAAATATGGGAGAAATACAAGGGTTACATTAGCAAAGCTGGAAATTAAACCATTTTATGAGGTAGCATATGATCAATAACTAAAGACATTGAAATAGCAAAGTTAAGTTGTGCTGAAGACTTTAGCAACAACAAGACCCTAGAAATTGATGTAGTACCCATCAAAATATTAGAAAAGAGTTCAGCACTGGATGCACCCATTTATTTAAAAATTGGTAACTGTATAAGACCAGTAGAAAGTAGAAACTATCAAAGAATATCATTAATATCATGTGAAAATAAAATAATATTTTATAAGTTTGAAGGAGTACATCAAAATTACTGTAAACAAATCAAAACTGATTCAGAATAAGTCTTGGATTAATGAGTATCATTTTTAACATGAAATAGATCTTGGCTGACAGCAACAAATACCAGAAATATGTTTACTTATGTTTTACTCACTATGACAAGGTATTTGACTGTCTGAATTTTAACTGAAAGATAGCAGTGAAGAATGGGAATTCTAGAAAAAATTAATTACACTTACGTGGAATCTGTATATAGACCAAAGGGAGGGTGAGGGTGTTTCAACAAAGCATGGCAATGCTATGGGTTTTAAAATCAGAAAAGTTATCAATAAAATGGTTTTAAATATAAGAATAAGCAAAATCATGAAAAATATATGTCAGGGTGGTTATAATTTTGTATGCTGAACAAATAATCCAGGGAACTGAATTATATAAAGCTGAATGGGACATCAAGGTTAGAGGAAGCACCACCAACACTTTGAAAGGCACAGATGACACACAACCTCGCTTTCTGAAAGCCAAGAAGACTTGAAGCATTTACTGAAGATGAAAGATGAAAGATGGAATGAAATCCAATCTCAAAATAACAATAATCCACAGAACTACACTAATAGACAGCATAATGATAAACAGAGAAAAGATTAAGTTGTTCATAATTATTATACTTGGGTCTGGAGTCAGGAGGAATGGTCATGCAATCAGTAGGCTAGAACTTCCCCTGTGGATTTTTTTAAAAAATCAAGCAACACCTTACGTTAGAAAGAGCTGCTACACAAAACCTAATAAACACTTTAAAGAATAACATATTCACATTGAAAAGTAACATCAACCACATCCAAATTATGATATTTTCACTTGTCTCATGCACTTATCTATCAGTTTGTTGTATTGTGATGGTGTAAGTGTTACTTTGATGCTGGAAATTATGCTCTGATAATTCAAAGGCCAGCAGTATTGCTCAAAGTGAACCGGTTTCAGAGAATCTTCCAGACAAAGAACAGACAACCAAGAAGGAATGGGCTTCCTACTTCAGAGAAAACAGCCTTTAAAAACCTTATATGCATAACTTCAAAACATTGTCAGATGTGGAAGATCTAAAGAATGGAAGCAGAACATTATTGGAAATCTGTATCCAATTCAAAGTAGTAAGCTTTTAAAATATTTATTTTCTGACTGTTTTAGGAAAAGGATGCTGATTAATGTTCTGATTTATATATTATTAAAAATCTGTTTATTGTACTCCTTGTCAGTACATCTGATTGATCCCTCTTACAAATCATACACAGTTTTCTCTATTTCTTTCAAGGATTAAACTAGTCTCTTTCTTACAGTCAACTGACCCAATGTATACATTCCCTTTCTTTCTCCTTCATTTGCTACTCATAGTATCATCAGACCACTTTCTGGAAAATTCGTGAGAATGCTCTCTTTCTCTGCATTTTTACTCTTTCATAAATAGTTGTCATATTTTTCATAAACTCACCTCTTCTCTCTCCAATAACTCTTCAACATTCAGCACATATCCCATCTCTTTTCAACATCGTTCTAGCCTACCATCTCATCTGATTTCTCTTTATCCCCTTTTGTTATGCTGACCTTATTTTTTTTCTTTTGAAGTTTGTATTGTCTTTTTTGTGAAAGTTAACAGAATGAATTAGTTTTCCATGAAGCATTATCTATATATCTTATTTCATGACTCTGATTGTAATCTTCTCAATGCAACACCACTCTTTTCATGCTTTTCCTTGTTTCCTGTTTCCACAGAGCCTCCTTCTGCCTGTTTCTGCCTTCAGTGCTTTGCTTTTGTGCGAACATTGGCTTTTTTGTCTAGTGTGGGTAATATTGCTGGGAAATTACTTCTCCCTGGTGCTATGATTTCATTGCAGTCGATGCAGGCAGGGTTTCTCTCTGTTCTATCACTCATGTCTGAAACTGACTTCATTATAATGTCGTTATGCATGAATATAAAATTACAAGGCATACAAGCTTTGTGAGTAGTGCTGAGGAAACTGATGGTGCCCTGTCACCAATCAATAAAGTAGCTGGGATCTTAAAGGCTAGAAGGTGAACAAGTGGCCATCCAGCATAGAAACAGCAGAGCCCACATAGAAGAAGCACATCAACTTGTGTGATCACGAGGGGTTGAAGAGAACAGACATCAAACATCAAAGAACAAGGATTAAATCAGTAAGAATGAGGGGGAGAGCAGGGTGGGGACCCATAGCCCACTTGTGAGCAATTGGACATCCCCTTACAGGGGAGTTACGGGGGAGAGATGGGCCAGTGAGGTAGCAATGAAGCATAAAACCTTCCTCTATTTCCTGAAGGTTTCCTCCCCCAACCATCACAGACCCAAATCTGCCCTGCAGTTCCAGCTGGACTGGAGGAAGTGCCCTGGTGGAGGTGGGAACTGGAAATGAGGGAACTTGGAGTAGATGGACCCCTCGGGGTCAGTGGTAGGAGGGAAGTAGCCAGAAGGGTGGAGGGAGGGTGGAATGGAGAAAGGAAGCCAGCTGTGAGGATCTGCAGACTGTCTCCTATCTGGAGGGCAGACATAGGGAGGAGTGGGCAGGGGGAGGTGTCGGGCAGTGTAAGAAATGACAAAACAATAATGATTGCAGACTAATGAGTACTGGGGGGGAGGGGGGAGAGAGGCCCATTTCAAAGCCCAAATGGAGGGGCAGATGTTGGGAGAATGTCGATGAGGACAGGTAAGTGGGGGTGCTTGGCACAGTGTATGTAACTATGTATTGAACTAAGTATGATGGAAAGCGAAGTATGAGCACCCAATAAAATGATAAATTTAAAAAAAAGCTTTGTGAGTCAAAATAGATAATTATTTGCTTAGTGATTCTATTATTTATTGTTAGTTCATTGTATTAATAAAAGAGTAAGAAAACTATAAAGATAAAGATATGAATGATATATTTTGAAATGAGAAAACAGGTAAAGAGATGAATATTAACTTATCTCAATATTAAACAATTTATCAAAATATATTCTTTAACAAGGATTTGTTAATATAGTCATGCATTCAAGTATGCATGTATTTTTTAAATGCACTTACTTTGCATATCTGCCATGTCCCATCCACTATACCATCAACATAATTGAAACTAAGTGGTTAACAACAGGATCTTCTGTGAAGACATCATAGAATGAATATTGAAATTTCACACCAATATATTCCTTTTAAAACTTGTGATCATTTCTAAATGTGATAATGTCTAAAGAGAGTTATAGTCCCTAACATTGCTTTTTTCTTTCAATTATAGCTGTTAATATAGTTTCTGATCATAGTTGATGTCAATATATATCAATTTTAATATTAAATATTGATAATATTACAAGATTACCAAAATTTTAAATTCGCTAAAATTAAATAATTAAAAATGTACATATTATTTTGCTGTAGATATTTAGGAAGAAATTCACTGCCACTGATTTTTCCCATGATAGTACAGTGCTGATTTTGCTGCATTTATTTTTACATTAAAATGTTTTATTAACCTGTATTTAATAAGTGTTATCATTTATATCAATTCATTTGTTTCAGATAGTCCCTGAGTTTAGAAAATTATATCATGGAAAGCATTTGAAATAATATTTTACGTATTTAAAATATTTTTGTATTTCAAACTTCGTTAACTGTATGTTAGCTTTTACCAATGTAGCTAAAGGAAATTGAGGCATATATTGTTTTGGATCCAGTACTAATGCAATTTCAAGGGTCTCTAAATAAATCGACTTGTATCCATTTTTCATTTTTGATGGAACAATTTGCAGAACAGTTTTCTCTATCATTTATCTTCTTAGACTCTTAATCTCTTTTTCAAATTGTTTTATCTTATTGCCTCTAGTAGTCCCATCATGTTACTGTCTGAAGATATATTGTTTTCAAAAATAATACTAAAAAAATCCATTTACTTGTTTACATTCTTCATGTGCAAATCTACATCAAATGAAATCTAATCTGAAATCAAAACAAATGACTTTTTAAATCTTTAGTTCATAATTATTATGTTCTTGCCAAAGTTCTTAAAGTAGAATGAATTCTAGAAAAAATGTCTCTGTGATACACCCTGACAAGGAATCATAACTGAATCATAGTCACCGTACACAAGGTTGCAGAAGCTATCAATCTTTAGCGGAGCAGATATCCTTATATTTTCCCAAGGAGAAACTGGTGTGTGTGAAACACTATCCTTGCAGTTAATGGTCTAATGCTTATCCCACAGCTCCACCACGGTCTTTCTTTTTTTTTTTTTTTCATGTTTAATCATTTTATTGGGGGCTCATACATCATTTCTCATAATACGTAAATACATATATTGTGCCACACTTCTTCACATGCTTGCAACTGTCATCGCTCTTCTACCTCCACCTTTCCATCCGAGCTTCTGACCTTAGCCTCCCATCCCTTCCCCTTCATCCTTGCTCCCCACTCCCCCACCAACTCTCAATACTCTATAAATTATTGTTCTGTCATAACTTACACTGCTGGATGTCTCCCCTTGCCCTCTCCACCAGTGTCTGTCCCCCTGATAGGGGGTTATATGTAGATCCCTGAGGTTGGCTCCCCATCTCCACCCCACCTTCCCTCTACCCATCCAGCCGCTTCATTCCCACTACTGGTCCCAGAGGGTTCATCTGACCTAGGTTCCCCGGATTTCCATTTCTCATCTCCACAGTAGTGTAGTACTGGAACCGTGACAATTGGAGGGAGGAAAGCTTCAAGAATTCGAGGAAAGCTGGATGCTTCATTGCCACCTCACTGAGCCTCACTAGCCTGTCTCCTCCCAAAGATTCCCCTGTGCGTGTGTCCAATTTCCCACAGTTGTGCCTCGGGTCCCCACTCTGCTCTCCCCCCATTCATAGTGATGTGGTTCTTGTTCTTTGATATTTGATATCTGCTCCCTTCAGCTGCCTGTGATCACACATGCTAGTGTTTTTCTCCCATGTGGGCTTTGCTGCTTCTGGGATAGATGTTCATCCATTCACCCTCAAACCTTCGTGATCCCAGGTGCTTTTTCATTTGGTAGTAGGGTGCCATCAGATTTCTCCACTCTGCCTGAGTCTGCTCCCTTCTATCTTTCCCGATCTTGTCATGAGGGTGGGCACACAGTAATATGATTTCTTCTTTGATGCCTGATATCTGGGTCTTTACAAATCTCATGGTCGTACAGGCTGGTGTGCATCTTTTAAGGTGGACTTTGTTGTTCTTGGGCCATATAACCGTTTGAACACCCTCAAACTTTTAAGTCCTCAGATGTCACATCTTTTGATAGCCAGGTACCATCAGCCATCTTTACCATTCTTGCTCAATCCCCACATGTCCTCAGTGGTTGTCTCATGCGAAATCACTCACAGTGATACAATTTTTCCTGTTTGATGCCTGAGGCTTGGTCCTTTTGACATCTCATGGCCACTTCTTCCCTGTGGGCTTGGATACCTCTCCGCTAGACAGCCATTTGTTTATCTTCAGGCTTTGAGACCTCAGAGTCCATGTCCTTTCGTGGCTGGGAACCATGGTTTGTCTTCACCACATTTGCTTACGAACCTATCTGACTTCAGTGATCACACTGGGCCAGTGAGCATTCTGAAATACCAAATTAGTAGAACAAAGTGTTCTTGCTTTGAGGCAGAGTGCCTGAGTAGGGATCCGAGGTCTAGCTTCTATCTTAGTATTAAACATATAAATATATGTATCAGGATTGTTCCCTTCTTATAATATGTGCTTATGTTGACATATGTGCATATCTGTGTTTAGACCTCTGTAAGTGCCCTTTGCCTTCTAGTTCCTTCCTCTATTTCCTTCTGCCTTCCTCCCGTTCCACTGTCAGACTCGGTCATCATTTGGGTTTCAGTACTTTCTATTACATTACCCTTACTTCAGCCCCACCAGGTCTCCCACACCCTCCGCCACCAACTGAGGAATACCCATTGTTCTCCCCAGTCCCGAGTCTGTCCAGACCCTCCTTCCTCTCCCCTTTCTCTCATGTCCCCCAAGTCTTCCTCTCCCCCCCACTGTCCAACTAGTTGTGCTCCTTTCTTGATTGGATCCATTTTGGGGGCTCAGCCCACATTTCTTTCCCACCATATGACCCCCATATGTCCTCTGCCATTGTCTACTTCTGTAAGGAGCAGGTCCTGTTGTTGTTTGCTCTGTCCCCCCTGTGGCATAGGTTTCTGCAAGGGTGTAGTCTTCTGGGCATCATGGGCAGGGCTTTGGTCATCGTGGGGCCTGGACCATCTCCCTTTCTCATCCTCTGCATCCACCTGTTTCCATGTGGGTATGGCATTCTGGTCCCACCCCAAGCCTGTTCTCTGCCAGCCCTACTTCCAGGTCTGGATGTGGCCGGCCCTGTAGCAATCTCTTTTCATGGCTTCTTCCACGTGACCACTCTGTCTTCACAGTTGGGTGCTTCATGGTAAGGTCTGCATGCCCACTCCAGCTTCTGTGGAGATAAGACCCATACTCTCCCCCGTACTCTCCCCCCCCGGGTGGGCTAAAATCTTCCTCCCTCTGATATCCTTTCACTTTGAAGCCCTTCTTTTTCTCCTTCCCCCCATCTTCCTGTGCTGTACCCAACATGTACCTCCCTGGATTTAGTTTCCCCTCCACCTCTTTCCCTAAATTCCTATCCAACTGTTAAGTTACAGGAGGCTTCTCCTCTATACATACTTTGTTGATTGCTCTTACCTCAGGGGACACATGCTATATTTCTCCTTCTGTGATTGACTGACTTCACCTAGCATAATTTCCTCTAGCTCCTCCCACGAGGAAACGTGTTCCATGTGCTCCTCAGTGCTTTTGTGTGAAGCACAGTACTCCATTGTATGTATGTGCCAGAGATTGCTGAGCCACTTGCCTACCGGTGGAAATGTAGATTGTTTCCAATTCTTTTGTGATAGTGAATTGCACTGCAGTGAACATTGGCGTACCACGCTCTTTCTTTGTTTACATTACTTTGCCCTATAAAGATTAAAGTGAAGTTTTGCAAAGAAGGTAGCTAAATATAAACAAAGAAAACTGTCTAGAAAAATGGGGATACAGAACTGATGTTCTTCAATATCTAGATATAAATTGTATGTGTATAGATGTTTTACTTGAGTCTGATGACTTCTATTAAATTTAACTATTTTTATGCCTTTTCCACATTAAAAAAGCTTATTCTATAATAAATTGGTGAGAATCACTAATAACATAGGCTTGCTAATTTAAAACATCTCTTCCATCTGAATGGAATGAATATTCCATTCAGGAATATTGGTACTTTAAGGATGTTTGGGATATTGGATTTCAGTTCACTTTTTAAGGGACCTTTCCTGTACATCTTTGTATCACTAGAAATACCCACAGCTATACACATCCTTATATTTAAATTTGTTTTTTTAACTATACCATAGAGACAAATCATTTGACAAAAATTTGAAGAGTAAAATATACTTTGAAATGATATTGATAAGAGTTATGTGAATTGTTTCCTGAAATATTAAATCAGTGTATGCTCAGCCTTGAAAGAAGACTACAGAAAACTTTAACTTAGCATAATTCTTAAAAAGGAGAATTCAGTAGAGTGAGAATGTTTGGTTGAATGTCATTTGATTAAACCATCAAGCAGATGAAGTTCTTCATTTGAAATAAGTATCACTATCTGAAAATCACACTACTTTTAGGTAAGAAATTCAGATTTTTGATAAAAGAATAATATAAAAAATAGAATAAAAGAGACAGGATGTATCTATTTTAAAAACAAAGGCAAAATTTTTTATACTTTCATACACAAAGAAGATATGTCATTAACCTACATGTTCTATTGAATTTCTGAATTGCTATTCCCTTGAACAGGTGTTTGTCAAGCAAGGAAAAATGATTTAAATGGATATTTTTCAGTTTAAAAAACAAATTTAATTGCATTCTCAGTATAATAGTTTTGTGAATGCTGTATATATTACTTCAAAAGATAAAATATAACTGAAGACAGAAAAATAAGTCTTTATAACTAAATTATAACTAGAAAATTTGGCAATTATGTTAAAACAAAATTAAAGCTCCCAGAATATGTTTCACTCTCCACACTGTGAAAATCATATCCTTAGCTTACTTCAGATAGTTTTCTGCCACTTTATCTGCAGACAGTTTCATCAGCAAAATTTAAAGAATAAATGACTAGAACTAAAAGTTGAAGAGTCTATAGTCACATAATGAACAAAATTGGACCATTTTCAGCATTTAACCATTCAACATAATAACATATTAAATTTATCTGTTGTGGTTAATGTACTCATTGAAATGATTGTTTCAGTAAGCATTTGCCACAAATTTCTTGTCTTCACTTGCTGTCTAGAGGATGCCGACTCTTGATGTCACCCTCCCTCTGCGAAGAGAACAGTTGCTTTATCCAGTTTTCAAGGCTGTGACCTCTCTGAAGCCAATCAACACATCTATATATTCAGAACCTCTGGAGGTAGTTGACAGGCCAACCTTTGGACTACTTGTCAAGTGTTTAATAGTGATAGCATCTAGGGACTCCACACATTGTTGTTTAAAAGAATACAAATGTATTATCATACAGCTTTGTAGTTCATCAGTCAATATGGATTTCAATAGGCTAAAAGTGAAGTATAGTAAAGGGAGTATCTCATGCAGAAGCAATGATCTTGCCTAGCGCCTCATTTCAATCTTTAAAGCCAACAACCCAGCCTTTTCAGATACCTCTTCCATTAAAGTCTCATATTTCCTTCAATGATTTAAATTCTCCTGCCTTCTACTGACCATGACAAAAGAACCTTATTGTATTGGACCCCACTAAATATGCCCAAATAATCTCTATTTCAAGATATTTTATTAAATTGTATCTATAAAAAGTGCTTTTTGTTTTATAAAGTTAAATAATGGAAGCTCTGTCTATTAGGATATGGATGTCTTGGAAATTAATTCCGCCAACTATATTTACATAGGTGAAAAGATGATGTAAGATGTTTCCCTTTTTCATTTGCCTAATTTTTATGGCAATGCAGTTACTTTGATATGATGAATTATTATGTTAAGTAGATAGCTAATTCTAAATTCCTCAACTGTTGTTACAATAGAATTGCAAATATTAGTGGCTTTATTAATCTCTTATACATTTTAGGAGTCCACCTCTCTAGATGGGCAAAGAGTCCTTATGTTGCTGCTGTTAGCCAAAAGGTTGTTGGTTCAAATACACCAGCAGGACTGCAGGGAAAAGATATGTCCATCTGCTCCCACCAAGATTGATGCTGCAGGTTGCTTTCTGCACTGTTTCATTACAGTTTGCATTTACTAGCATTGAGACATGGATGTTTAATAGAATTGAGGGCCCACCTCACTATCTTACTTGCATGTAATTTGTAAAGAGAACCAAACATGTATAGCAAGTATTAGTTATCAATGTGTCAAAAAGAAACAAACACTAAGGAGATTAAATAGGACAAGGTGAAATTTAAAAGCATATACTTTACTCTAAGACATGTACTTTTTATATTGATTTTATAACTGAACAGGTAGTTGAAAGTTTGGAAGAAAGTTATTTATATGAAAAAATTAAAGTGTAACTCACCCACATTCAATTCAAGATCAATTTAAAGGGGGTGGGGGTGGTAAGTGTTCATATATACTAGGTCTGAAGGGCATTTTTTGATTGACATTTTAAAATAGAAAATGTCAGCAAACATACAGACTATAGATTATGCAATTCAAAGTTGATTAAGATGTCTCATTCATGTAAGGAATTCAGAGTAAGATCTGCAAATATATTTGATCTGCAGAAATTAAGCTGCAAGTCTTCAGGGAACAGGTATAAAAATCTGTCTGATTAGCACTTTAGATTTATAAACTATGAGAATTTTTAGTAAAATTTTTCACCCTTTAAAACTGCAATTAAGTCATCTGTAAAACTGAGAGCATAATAATAAATTATTTAAAATAATTATTGACAAATATTCAGCAAACACTATACTTGAGCTGTTGATAATATCTTCTCATACTTTAAAAAAAATCCTCTTGTTTTAGATTGTTCTAACTTAAATTAAATGCTTTACCATGGAGTCAACCTGTAGCAGTTTATAAAATAGGAAAAATAAGATGCATGATACAAAAGAGATGGCAGAAAGAAAAGAGTAGTAATGAATCAGTTAAAACAAATAGTGACTAATACCAATTAAGTGCTGATCCAATACTATCTTAGGCAGAGTTCCAATACATATGTTATAATAGTAATTCATTTCATCATTTAACAACTACATATATATTTTATAAATGAGGATGTGATGGGGAAAAGAAAGAATTTAAGTAATATATATATGAGTGCATTGCTATCGAGATTTCAAGTCAGGGAGTTTGGCTGCAGAGACCAGGATTTTTAGCGTTGGACTCTTGCTTCCTCACTGCTTTATGAGTGGTTCTCTCAGTGCTAAATAAATATAACAGTTTATCCATCACAATGTCAGAAGATCTTCATTCTCAGATAGGCATGGACTGGTGACAAGGGGATGATCCTGATCATTTTGAGAACTTTTGTTCATATAATATGATTTTTAGAATGTCTCTCTAAAGGAGATATGCTTCTTATAATTAGATTGGAATTATGGATTTTGGGAGGACAAAGTTCCCTTTTCACCAATCATATTAATAATGCTATCAGCATGCCTACTGAATATTGACTTTGATCTTGTTTATCTTGTTGGATTGCTCTTGTCAGCTTTCTCCACTTTGAAGTTGCTTTTCTCCAACCCAGTTCCTTATAGTACTCTTTAGAAGGGTGGAGGTTCACCATGCCCAGAGCACACTGGAGTGAAGGGGAGCATTTACATAACACCCTTAAGGGGGCAGAATCCACATAAATTATTTGGAATTCTTCCACATTGTCTTGTCACCTCAACTCTTGTGTACTTATTTCATCAACCACATATCAATGAATGTCCTTAGGGATTTATTTTATTCTTTGTCTGATAATACAACCCCACTTCATTTTCGTTGGCTGTATCTTTTCCAGTTTGGGTTTTCAAGAACCCCTTCAATTGATTCTTTATATTTCTGATATAACATTACCATTGTGGTGTGTTTTTTGTTTTCCACTTAAATATGTGTTTGGATTTTGTTTTTGTTTTTTCAAGTATATATTGCTTTCTGGTCGCCAACATGTACTGTAATTATCTTGTGTTCAGCTAGTCCTACTTATTGTTATGAAGGTTAATGTCACTAGTGGTTACAAATTGGGTTGCTAACTGCAAGAACAGCACTTCAAAGTTATCAGCTACTCTGCATGAGAAAGATCATACTTTCAATTGTTTAAGAACTACAATCTCAGAGTCCCACACGGAGAGTTCTTCCTGTCCTATAGGTGACTATGAAGCTTTTTGGTTGTCGATACATTAATATAGAAATTTATATGTTAAAGTTACAGATATGATAGGATTAATATGGACATGTGAAGGATGTCCATCTATTTTATTGTTACTCTTAAGTGTGCCAAATCATAGCTTTCCTAGTATCATATCTTTGCTATCCTCTCCTCACCAGTCTGTCTCTATATTTTAGGATTAGTGGTGTTACATCAGTCTATTAGAAGAGAGAAGAGTAAAGATTTGTTCATCAGCCCAGGAAGACATCTTTCTTAACCCTTATGTCAGGTAAAAGGAACTGCTCCAATTTATTCTCTGAAAAAAACTGCAGTGTGTTTGAAGTTAGCACTAGTATATTCAGTCTATTTAACAGCAAACTTACATACTTATATATATATAATTGAGTGTATATATGTACAGAGATATGCATGAGTAAACGCAGAAGTATATATTTAGGCTAAGAATTCATAATCAATAAAAGTTAAGTGCATCAGGATTTTTGTTATGTTCCCTCTGTTAGCCCAGGTAGACTAGAGGAACAAATTCAAGGACACGCATATCGATATAAGGAAAAGATTTAGATACAAAAGGAATGGGAAATGGAGAAAGCATCCCAGCCCAGTCCAGTTCAAAGTCATAAGTCCGATATTAACCCATATGCCTGAAATCAGTCCATAAATTCTTCTTCCGACTCACAAAGTTACAGGTCAGTGAGTGCAGAATCCCGGTGCTGGCATGGCACCTCGCCTCCAGAGCTCAGGGTCCATCAGCAGCAGAAGCAACTCATCGCTGGCAGAGGTCTCCATCTGGCCGTCCCAGCTTCAGAGGTCTGGCTCTATCAGGGCAAAGCTGTGTGGTCTCTCCGCCGGCTCTTCCAGCTTCTCAAACGCTGCCAGCTTGTCTGGTCCGTGATTAATCGTCTCTGAGACTAACTTCCCAACAGCTGGGGAAGATAGCTTCTCACCTTCAAGAAGGAAATGTCACAAGATTTCCAAGAAGTCTCAGGAGAAAGCCATGCCCACATAGAGGCCTAATTGGCTGCTCAATGGCTATCTCCAGATTAACAGGCTAGACTCCACACCTACATTTCAATCATAAAATTAACATAAGCACATGACTGCCACATTCCCTTATATGAGAAAACAATTTATTAATCATATTCCAAATTAAGGAAGAAGCTATCATTATCATGTTCTCACTGATAAAACTGAGACACAAAGAATTTCTTAGTAAGATTTAAAACCAGCATATGAAGAAAAGATTCATATTCTGGTCCCTGTTATTCCACAACTAAGTTTTCCAATGGTAATACTACTTTGAAGTAAGTGTTTCAAAATGCAGTTAAGCATTCATTTTACTGTGGTATGCTTAAATATATTGCTACACTTAATTTTGAGGAGAAGTTTGGGCACATTTATGTAATCTTTAAATGCTGATTGAATAAAAGAACACAAGTAGCACTGCAGCATTTTTATAACAAAATATTTCTAAAAAGTTCTGTCAGAAATGTATAGAAGTATGTTTTAGAATGAGAGGAAAAGCTGATTTTTATATCATCATATCTCTCACCCCTAAACCAAACACTTTTTAAAATGTAAGTACCTGCCTCCAAAAGTGCAGAAATCAACGCAAACATTTACAGGGGCCTCTAAGACTCATAAACTACTCACCAAGCATGAAGAGCTTTTCTTCTAAGAATGCTCAAATGTATTGCAAAATAATACATTACTTTTATGTCCTCATGCTCCCATTAAATCTTTTTAATGCAATATTCTTTTAGATCAGTAACTTTTGAGTATTCCAAAGCAAAGGCATTTGCTTTGGTTTTTATTGCAGTGAGGAGCTATAATTCAATTGCTTCTATCAACACCATTTTTAAACAATATTAGTTACTCTGCTTAAAAATGCACCCAAATAAGTGTTTCCCTACTATTTAATAAAAGAAAGAAATAATTTTGTGTATTTTATGTTGAAAGAAGTTTAAATCTGAATGTTGGACTAATCCCTTGTATTCAATAACAACATGCTGTAGGCCAAATTTTAGACTTCTTGATGTCCCATAGATTAAGGAGAAAACACATCTCCTACTGTTACATATGACATATAAGGGGACACATCTGTTAATATTTTCAGGTTCAGGTGATTTCGTGAGTGAATAATTTGCAATATACTATTGTTTCCATTGCATAAAAGAAGCTAGAGCACTAAAGCCAATACAGAATATTTGTATATGTTGAACAATTTGAGTGAATATTTACATGTGTATTGAAGACCTTAAATTTCTTCAGAAGATCTTGAATATCTTCCTCAGAAACAGATGTGAGACATATGGGAGTGTTTCAAAAAGTAAGTGGAAAATTTTCATCATCTTTTAATTCCAATTTCCAATAAACATTTTGAAGTTTTCTTTTACTTGCAGCATTTGTAACATTCCAATTTTTCCTCTTTAATTTCCCTATGTGGTTTGTTCTGTGATGTATCGCATGCGGCATATTGCCCTCTTCCTTCAAACTGGCATTGCCTGAGACAGTGAACTTGATGTAATACTTGAAGTTCAATTGACAGTAGATAGATAGCTACCTGATTGAAGTTCTATTAATCTTATTTGAGAGTTGCAGTACATCACTAGAGAAGCTTTCTCAGTATTTCAAACTATTTCTTAGTATATGTGTTGCAGTTTCTGATGATGCATTTTCTTAGAATGTGTTCACTTCTCATGCTAATGCAGTATATTGGAAGTGAGCAGAAAATAGATATACTTATAAATTTATTTGTTTTATTAAAATGATGCTACAAGCTTTTTGGATTTGGATTGTGATCTGTTCTACTTCTTATATTAAAAAGCAGTCATCGTGGTCTGCTTAGCTAAAGACAAAATCAAAAGCAAATAACCTCCCCATCATCGAGTCAATTCTACCTTATCATTAGCCTATAGGTCCATATCATAAAACCTTGATGGTTGAATCAAATGTAAGTTTGATTGATGACTAAGGATTTAAAAAACCTTTTGCTAAATTGTGATTCATTTTTGTTATAATAGATATTACATAATGGAAGTAGACTTGCATAATGTGGCCCCATTCTTCCACAGGCCATTATCTAACCCATGAAAATGCTTTGGGTCTATAATGCTTCAAACATTGTCCCCATCACTCAGCATTGGGGAATCATAAAAAATATCCCCTCTCATGTTGACTATAGAGAATAATAAGAATAGTGGCTTGGAAATTTATGTGAGAATACTATGTAGTGAGGAGTAGAGATAAGATAATCTAATATTTCTTGAGACACAAATACATGGATGTAGTTTAAAGTAGTTTAAACCAAAATTATGATATATAATGAGATATAATATACATTTTTGGCTGGGAAAGGTGAAATTTTGATTGCTATTTGAATGCCATGTTTTCTGCATTTTCATATCACAAGTAACTGAGTGCTTCTCTCCCATCTCTTTTTGGTGGTATCATAGCTACAGCATATGTGCTTTCCTCATGTTAAAATGTTTAGAGTGTCAGGTTTCATGTATGTGGATGGAATTGAATATGGTGGAAGTAAAAAAACTTCAAGTCACCAACATCTCATATTTTGATCGTAACACTTAGAAATTCCACAATAATATTCATTTTTTGTACTACTAAGTACTTTGATAAACTTTGGAGGTCAATGAGTGGTGGGGTTTTCTCCTGATAGAGTTCAATGACCCCATACTGCTTTCATTTTCATCTATATATTCATTCACTCATAGCTTATGCAGTTGTTCATGGCCTGGTTATCTGTTACTTAATAAGATAGTTTTTCATAATTTAGATAGTTTATCTTGGTCTTATTGCGTTTTTCAGTTGAATCAGAATTTTTAATAAATTACAAGTTAAGAATATGTAGGTTGCTATTAATTGGACATTGGAATGACATTTGGGATATATTTCTTTTATAGACTAATTAAGATAACAAGTAAAGATATAGCAAAATAATCAATATCTCCAGATTCTAAAAAATTGATAACAATCAAGGGACTCTTTCATTCATAGTAATATGAATCTTCTATTAAGAAAAAACAATTCTGAATCTTAAATGTAGTAGCATTTGAGCCATTCACATAAATCTTCTAATCTTCATTTGTATCTTCTTTAGTATATATATGTATTAACCCTTACTATTATTCTAGTGTTAATAAAATGAGATAAACCAAAAGACAAAACTGATAGTCATTGGGTCAATTACCCATACATTAATCCTTCAGAACAGAGCAGAGGTTCCTCACAAGAAGTACAGAGCTATAAATCTTTATAGAAGGTGACTGTTACTCATTATTTGAACTGATCTTCCAGAGGATTCAAATTTTTTATCTTTCCATTAACAGCCAAGAATTTCAACCCTACCTTACATAGCTTCCTAATAAAATAAGACAATGTTTTCAGAAATATATTTTATTATTCAAAAAATATAAAAAGTATCACACTTACCAAGCCAATAGTTTTCACTTATGTAATTACATCAGTCTGTTGTGCAATTGCCACATGTTGTCTGTCAAATTACTCTTCCTTATACACCCTAATCCATCATTTTCTGAACAATAACTTTTCCTGTTGTCCCCCTTCTATAACTTTTGCTCAATACATTCTTCTATACTATACAATTCATGTTATTGAAATAATATGTTGTTGGTCTTTTGAGTTTGAGTTATTTCAAACAGCATTTTTCACAATATCAAAAAGTTGGCAACATTGCAATATCCATGGACATATGAATGGAGAGAAAAATATGGTGTATATATATATATATGCATTTGGTTCTTAATTTTCTTTATAGAGGGATTAAATCCTAATACATTAAATCATGAGAACATTTATTTGGAGATGAAATATTAAAACAATGCATATTGAGACTAAAAATCACTGAATATATAACCACCTAGTGATTAAAATTAAAAGGGTGTTAGCAGAACATTGATAATGAACAAACTGAAATGGTAAAGGTAAAAACACTTAACTTTAAAGAGAAATGAAGGTCTTAAATCTTAAAACGACCCTAACGAACTTCAGTTGAGTCTCAATCTTTTCCATTAGGCTATGAATACAGAATTTCCTATTTATCCTTTGTTCTCCCACTACCTGGCAGAGAGTAGACAGACACTCAATACATTTGGTTCAATTTGAGTGACTCAATGAAGGTAAATAACCAGACTAATGAATGCATACCAGACCCTTGTTACCTGCAGATTAAGCAATGTAAAGAAGTAATTATAAAAGATAAGACTCAGTTTTAAGAAGACAGATAAGAGGGGAAGAGTTCATGTGAGCTCTTATGAGGTCTATATTCTTATCTTAATTATTTCAATTATCTATTATATATTAGATAGTGTGCCCAAATACTAGGGTTATAAAGAAGATTAAAATACATCACTTGATCTTAAATGTCCCCAAGATTTGGAAATAGTATTGTCTAACAGTGACAATATACATGCAAACAGCAATTTACAGAACAGACTTTTTATACCAGACACTATCCATACACATTTTAAGAATCATTGCTTCAAAAGTAAACATGAATAATATATGATAAATTGTCATTACTCAGTTTTAAGGATAAAGAGATGGATGTTTAAGCAAGCCATTTAACTTTACCAAGCCATTTTAGAAATGGCTGAGTGGGCTGAACCCCGGTGCCATAGTGGTTTAGTGCGGGACTGCGGCCCATTGGGTTGGTGGTTCAAATCCAGCAGGAGCTGTCTGGGAGCAAGTCTGGGTAGCTCTCATGACCACCAGAGGGCAGTGATTCCCCCCCTCCAAAAAAAAAAGAAATGGCTGAGCTAACATTTCAAAAGAGGCTTGCTTGACTCCAAATTACTATTCATTGTAGGTTTGTGTATTTCTTTCTATGAATAAATGATCAAATATTTTATGAACAGAGAAATTCCCTATTGATTGACCATTACAGAACATCTCATCATAGAAGCTAGTAACTCACTCCCTGCCATTGAGTTCATTGACAGAAACACACCAAGACCTAAAAACTACCCTTTTAGGTTTATAGGACTGTAACTCTTTACAGGAATAGAAAGTAAGTCTCATTTTAATCTCACAGAGTGGCTGTGGCTTCAGGCCACTAACTTTCTGGTTAGTAACTCAGCACATAGCCCACTATGACGCTTGACCTTCAGTATATTATATCTTACCAAAGAGGATGGCTGCATCTTAAGTGGAAAGCTACTGAGAATCTTGGCCCAGTCAAATTGACATACAATTTTCATTACCCCAATCCACATCCTACAAATATTCAGGCATAACTTTTAGCAAAATTCTGTTAACTCCACTAAGAAATATTGCTCTGAAGCCCAGAATTTGCACTGGAACATCCTTTTATTCCAATGTCTAATGTCTGAACAGATATTTATTATTTTTTAATACCTAGAATTAAACATATATAAGAAAGAGTGTCTTTTACCTGGGCATTACCATTTGATTTCTACTTGACCTCTAAATTATAAATTAGTCGCTTCTGGTTAAATTTTAATATGTTATTTACTTGAAAATTAAGTATGGTATAATGCAGTGGCCAAGAAGTAGGTCAAGGGAATGAGTGAATAGTAGGCTTCCTGTTAGCAATTCTATGTGATATGCTGCATTGAAAAATAATCAGTTTTGATTCAAGATATTGTCTCCTGGGAAGCTAGAAAAATGAGATTTCTTTGCTCCTTGTAGCAATAAAATTCAAGCTAATAAAATTGGGGTTATGATGGTCTGGTAGTTGTTCTTTAAGCGTGTCAACCTCAATGCCTCTCTAGCTTTATATATATATATATATATATATATATATATAAAATGCATGCTTCCTATATTATTTCAGAATGTCTTGAATAGAATATGTAGGAATTTCTCACTCACATAACCATAGAAAGAGATATAACAAAGCTGAACTAATTCATTAAATATATGATCGGTGAATAAGAATTATCCCTACAAAAGCTGAAAATATTTTGTAAGTATGGAAAATGTAATATTCAATGATAGAAACAAACAAGATAATGAGCTCATAAATGTATGTTTACTCCATGTATTTGTCTTGATTGTGGTTACCTACTTAAGTAGTCTATATATTCACCAGTGTAATTTTGTATAAGAACTGATCACACATTAAGAAATAAATAAATTTGTTCCTTGGTGTGGAGTATCATATATCTTTTTTCCCATTTATTTTGGGTGATCTTAGTCACAAATCTTTAAAACATTAAAAAGACCTAGCTTTCACACCATTTATGATAATAATGTACTCTGCATTGGGGACAGTTGTTGCCTTTCACTAAAGATTTAATATATAATTTAAAAATCAAAGAATCATATAATAGGACTTCTATACCTTTAAAATGAAAAAAGTATCTTTTTCTGTCTACATTACAGAATATACCTGAAAAAGTTTGCATGCATACCCTCAGGATCTAAAAAGAAGAATTTATCATACATTGTAACATATTTAGAAAATAATATGAAATACATTACAATTTTCTCATAGCAGTGAAGAAATTTGGATCAGAGATTGATTCATTGAGTAATTTCTTAGTGGTTGTGAATATATATATTTTAATTCTTGCTAGATCTTATAGTACAAAGCCAATACATTATCATTCATAAATTGTGTATATAATTATCCTTTTCTCATATGCATGTCCATGTTGAAGCAAAGAACAATTTAAAAAGGTTAATGGAAGACACCATATGACCTTGAGACCATGGTATATGAAATTAGAGAACAGCTCAAAAACGGGTTTGATTTGTTAAAATACTAATGACCAAAGGCCAGATAAGTTGTGAGATGTTATCAAGAGATCATATATTAAATCAGCAAAAGTAAAAATAAATGAAAGAGAAATAACCAAGGTGAATTTTAGAAGAAATAATGGCATTTTTCATCAGTTGCAATGTAGCTAAAGACAATGAAAGAAGTGCTAAAGAAGAGCTGAATAAGAAATTTCAAAAGATGTCTCTGGAGAAAAGAGTAAAGCATGGTAGTGGCACATACTGATATCCTGAGTTTGGAAACATAAAGGGAAGAGCATGCTCAGCCTACCTCAAAGTGAAACAAATGAAAAAAAAATTTAAGCCCCAAGAAACGAATTTGTAGATACTCATAAGTGCATAAGAAAGATCTTTATATAAAAGAAAAATTATATATTGAGAAAACATCCCAGCCCAGTATACAGATCAGGTCCATAAGACTGATATTAACTCATGTGCCCAATACCGGTCTATAAATTCCCCTTCCTACTCACAGAACATATGCAATGAAACCAAATGCAGGGAGATCACAGACCATTAGGTGGAATGTCTTGTGGATCCAGTGGCTGTGGAAGCATGATTCTCCAGATCAAGGGCCCTGGGTCTATCAAAGTAAGTCCCTGTGATTTGCCAACAGAAATATCTGTCAGACAAACAGAGGGTATATCTGTCCTCCTCTGAACTATATATCTCTGTAGAACTTCCAAATGAGGTCATCAAGGTGTGACCTGACTGGGCTGACAAGCTAAACTGGACACCTTCACAAGTTGAAAGGAGATTATGTAACGGCCACAGGCAAAATTTTGAATTATACAAAGAAGCTCACTGCTATTGATAAGTTTTGCATTATCAGTGTCCTATAGGGCAGAAGAGTATTCTCCTTTGAGGTTTTGAGTCTAAGATATTTACAGAAGCAGAAATCCTCCAAGTCTCTTGCAGAGGATCCAGTGGACTTGAACTGCTGAACTTGTAGTTAGCTACCCATCTGATAATCCACTAAGCAGGAAGCATCAAAAGAAGATGGATATTATAGCTTACAAGTCAAAGTATACACTATAAAATGGTATTTCATGGAAGAAGCACATCAGCCTGTGTGACCACAAGGTGTCGAAGATATCAGGTATCAGGCATCAAAAAACTAAAAATTATATCATTTTAAATAAGGGGGAGTACATATTGGGGACCCAAATTGTAAGTAATGGGACATGCCCTTACAAAAGGGTCACGGGAAGAGACGAGCCAGTTAGGGTACAGTGTAGCAAGCATACAACTTTCCTGTAGTTCCTCAATGCTTCCTCTCCCCCACTATCATGATACCAATTCTAACATGCAAATTTGGCTAGCCCAGAGGATGAACACTGATACAGATAGGAACCGAAATATTGGGAATCCAGGATATGTGATCCCTTGAGGATCAGTGATGAGAGTGGCAATACTGGAAGTGTGGAGGGAATGTGGGTTAAAAAGGGGGAACCTATTATAAGGGTCTATATTTAACTTCCTCCCTGGGGTACAGACAATAGGGGAATTGTTGAAGGGAGACATCAGACAGTGCAAGATATGACCAAATAATAATTTATAAATTATCAGGGATTCATGAAAGAGGGGGCAGTGGGAAGGGAGAGGAGAAAATGAAGAGCTGATACCAAGGGCTTAAGTGATTATTTACTATGGTTGCAGATGTTGCATTTCTTTTTGTAGTTTTTTAGTTTTTTGTTGCATTTCTTTAAAATCTAAGTTTTGTGGCAACTCTATATTGAGAAAATCTATGAATTTATTTTTGAATAGCACTTGTTCACAGTCTATTGGTTCTTTGTTTTATAACTACCACTGAGTTGATTATGACCCATAGTGACCCCATAGTGTCCCTGTGAGGTCTCAAGATGGTAAATCCCTACTGGAGTTGAAAGCCTCATCTAGAGAGCTCAAACTGCTGAATTTGTGGTTAAACACCAAACACTTATTAATAGCATTGGTTCCTTCTTTTGGTACATTTAATGGCAACCAATGCTATTTAAAATTCACTAAAAAACAAATTTATTCATGACTTTGTTTTGAATAATAAAAATAAAACCTGTAGCCAGTTAATAGACTAAAACTTAATCCACTTCCATCACGCAACACATCCCTTGACAGTTTAGCTGAGGCTGAAATACTTTGTGGAAATCTGTAGGCTCATTTTTTCCCACTGAGTAGATAGATGGTGGGTCTGAAACCCCAACCTTGATGTTAGTGGTCTGAGCTGACTCACCAGTGCCACGAGGTTTCCAATAGACAGATGTACTATTATTTACAAATTCAAAATAAAATGTACACAAAAATAATATAGAAATGAAAATATGTATTACTATCTCAGTTTTGAATGGATAACATATTTTCTTAATAAGTTTCATGTAACAGAAATAAAACACAAGGCTATCATGAAAATAAAATACCTAAATTTAGAAGTCACACAACTTAGACAATGAAAGGAAAATGGTAATGTTTATCTTCCAACTTCTTTCCTGCAAATATGTGCTTTCATGTTTCATGGACATTTTTTACTTATTCCTCATTAAAATGAAGTCAGTGGACTCAGAGATAGTAATTACATAAATGAGAGAAGTGTAAGATTACCTGTTGTTAAAATCAATTATAATTTTTAAAAACACTTTGATTATTTTTTGCTAGTTAGATAGTTATATTTTAGGATTTGCGTTTTATTATGTTGACTTCATAATTTATGTAACCATGTTTTGTCATTTTCTTGCGCATCTGATTTTGTTAGAGAGAACATTGATAAGTTTTTTGAGAAAATTAAATAAATATATGTTTTCTCTCTTACACCTTCATGACTTTCCCCAAATGAAAGCAGTCTTTCTAAGGGTTAAAATGAAAACATCTAGGGTACAGCACAAAGCAGCTAAATGACTATCCAAAGACTATTACATTGAGGCCAAGGAAATTACTAGAGATGAAAAGAAAATGAACATTTATTTTTTTGTACACAGAGAATATACATTTCTTTAATTTCAATGAAGCAGATGTACTTGTTTGCATATAAGGGAACATTTAATTGCCGGAATTAAAAGAAACATTTTGTCAGAAAAAAATGACCATCAAAATACAGCAAGATTTCCAGCAAATTATCATTTCCAAAATAATATCAATTCAATATCAATTCCACCTTATGTTTTTCTTCTGCACAATATATTTTTGAAGGACACAAGCATATGGAAGAAACTCTTGTAGCAATTTTATTAATATAACTATGTTAGAACATTGTATTACATCATTAACTTTTAATTACCCTCTTGGCAAGTTCAAACATACTTTTATTAAAGATTGTGAGTGGTAATGCTCTTGTGAAATATCTCAAGAAATAGCTATGCTTTTAATGTTCTGTTTTCTTTACTTTAGGAGCATGTTGGAGGAACATTTTAATTTAAATTATTACTGGAGTGTTTTAAAATATTTACTCTATCATTTCACATTATAACAGTTATTATTGTTTTAATCCTGAATCATAGTAGAACTATGAATATTAGAGTATAGCTATGCTCCCCAGGGATGTTAGTGGTTTATTTCTGTAAAGTAGTCAGACTTCTTTTCCAAGACAGCTCTGGGTGGACTTGAACATCCCATTTTTCATTCCCGGCTATGTACACTAGCCCTATTATAGATGTAATTCAAGAGTATAAAGCTCTAGGAAAATAAATGTGTGCTGCTGAATTGACTACTTTAAATGACTTCATATATTTTATATGGTAAATATGATAACTAAAACAAGGAAGGAAAGATTATATATGTGTGTGTCTATTTATATGTACACATCTAACAGGTGTGCAAAGACAAAGAAAAACAATACCCTTAAAATCCATTCAAGTTCCATAGAACATCTAGGATTGGCTGGTAATATCACTAAGCCCTATATGATCAAGCTGATTCTGACTCATGTTTTTATCATTAGGTGGTATTTGTTTGGTTTCAACTTATATCAACTTTATGTACAACATAACTGCTGATTATTATAGCATCCCCACAACTGTTCTGCTTGAGCCCATTGTAGCAGCTTCTGTGTCACTTCATCTGATCAAAGTCTTCTCTTTCACTGTCCCAACACTTTTGCAGACATGATGTCCTTCTTCAGGATCTTGTCTATCTCAATAAGAAGTCCAAAGTAAGTGAGATAAAGTCTCACCAGCCTTGCTTCTGTGGAGCATTTTGGTTGTACTTCTTCCAAGATATATTTATCTTTTTGGAAGTTCAGGGTACATCCAATAGTCATTGTCAGCACTGTAATGCAAATGCATCAATTCTAATTTGGTCCTCTTCATTAAATGTCCAGCTTTCATATCATATGTGATGGATCTTGGAGAAATACAGTGAATTATTATAAACTTAAGGAGGTGACAATTTCAAATGTAGCTGCTGTTCCAGATGTAGATTCATTTTTCAAGCACATTAATGCAGTTTCTTGTGCTTCATATGCAGGTATTGATCTGCCCAATGCCATTTTTACAATTCTGTTTCTAAAAAGAGCAGTATTCCTACAACTGGGAAGAACAGTGAACACCTTCACTGCCCTACCTTGAGGATAGGCGAGCTCTTCTGAACTGTATTATAATTTATTTCACAGGGAAATTCTTTGTTTTTTTCTCCTCACATTGATGACCTTGTAATAAACGGATCTAATAAGGAAGCAGAATCAATGACTCTCACCTTATTGGTAAGACATATGGATGCTAAAGAGAAAAATTAACAAAAACAGACAACTTCCACCTCAGCGAAATCTTTTGGGGTCCAGTAGTATTGGACATGGTGAGTATTCCTGCTAATATAAAAGATCCATTATTTAATCTAGCCCATCTTACAAACAGAAAATGAAGCATAAACATTTATGAGCATCTTTGAATTTTTGAGGCAACATATTCTCAAAATTTTGGGGATGTGGTACTAGCTTATTTATCAAGTAGCTAGAAAATCTTCTAGTTTTGCATAGGACCCCAAATAAGAAAAGACATTGCAACAAATTTAACTTATCATACAAGTCATCTACCCCCTTTGACCATAAAATCCTTGATGTGATGTCATTCGAGTGAGATGTTTTTGGAGTCTTTTGCAGGCCTCTGTTTGAATCATGTAAACACTTTGGAATTTGAAACAATGTCCTGCCATCAGCTGTACATAACTGCCTTTTAAGAAATTGTTTTTGGCTTGTTGCAGAGCTCTATTAGGTATTGAATGCCTTACCATGCTCCAATTAAACCATGAGACCTGAACTTTCTATCATGAGTGAGATTTTTTTGATCCACACAATCATAATTTGGGATATGCACATAGTGAAAGAGAAAAAGTATGCATGAGATTTTGGTATAGCAGTATCTGAAGTCACAATTAAATGGAATGAAGAAGTGGCTTAATGTCCATGCACTCCGGCCTTATCTTAGTTCTCACAGTCTCTACCGATGGTCTCATGCAGCATTCCTGAGGAACAGGTGTCTGAGAAAGAAAAAAAAAAGTGTGTCCTACTTATAGATGCTTCTTCACAGCAAGCTGCATATATTTATACTACAAAATATGGTGACATTTTAAAAAATATAAACATCAATGCAACCATCATCACAATTGAGAGAGTATCAGTATCTCTCCTAGATCTCTAATCATATAATTTCTAAATGCTTTCTACTCTCTCCCTCCCTCCCTCTTTTACCATTTTATTGAGGGCTCATGCAACTCCTATCTCAGTTCATACATCCATTGTCTCAAGCATGTTTGTGCATATGTTGCCATCATAATTTCCAAAGCATTTCCCCTCTAATTGAGCTCATGGCTCCTTATTTTCCCCCTCCTTCCCTTCCCTCCCTGCCTCACAAATCGATAATTTAAAGCTTATTATATTTTCATGCCTTGCACTGTCCATCATATCCTCTTGTCTGTTTTCCAATGCCCTGGGAGGAGTGCATAGATAGGTCATTGTGACAGGTATCCCTTTTCTCACCATCATTTCCCTTCTCCTGGCATAACTACTTTCAATATTGGTCTTGAGGGGATTATCAGTCCTATATTTTCTATGTTTCTAGCTCTTTTCTGTGCGCATGTACATGTTCTGTTCTAGCCAGTTTTGCAAGGTAGAATTAGGGTCATGATAGTGGGGATAGGGAGGAAGCATTAAAGAACCAGAGGAAAGCTGAATGTTTCATTGGTGCTACATTGCAGCCTTATTAGCCTGCCTTCTCCCCACAACCTTTCGGTAAGGGGATGTCCAGTTCTCTTTTTAATGAATTTCAATCTTCTCCCTGACCAAATCACTTAAAACCATGGATCTATTATATATTACTATTAATTAATTAAAGATAAGAACAGTCTGGCTAATTCCTTGAGCTGCTAACTACAAAGTCGGTCATTTGAAAAGATAATTTCAGAAGCACAAATAGTTGGAGCACATGGAATTGGACTGTAACCAAGAGATCACCTGCTTCACAGGACAAAGGAGACTTCACCTTCACTTAAGAGTTAGTGTCACAAAAACCCACCTGGAGCATTTCTGCTTTGACCAAAAGGGTCGTTATTGGTTGGAACCAACTGGATGCCAACTAGCACAATAATGTAACTATTTTGGGGTTAGGGTACTACAGCTTTATGCCATTTTGTAAGAGCAATATTGAGACTTTCCAGAATGCATAAGCCCAGTACAGCAACTAGGTGAAATTTTAATACTTTCACTTCCAGTATCTATCTATTGAATTAATTCTAGGCCACCTTGAGATATTAATATCTGAGTATATTAAGAGCCATAGTTTAGTGGGTATCAACAGGAACACTAACAAGACTTTCTACTTTCAAATCTTAGCTCCATGATTTGTATGGTGTGTGATTTTGAGTAAGTCATCTAATTCATCCATGTCATAATGTCTGCAATTATAAAATAGATTATATTAGTATGTCTCTCCTAGAATAATTAATAGTAATAAATGAATAATGCATATAAGTCATTTATAAAATATACACTAAGAACTATATGTTAATTTATTTTGGGGCTTCATTATTTAAACCTTGGGTAATAGTTCTAACTTCTAGAAACTTTGGTTGGACTTAATCCATCATTTTATTAAAATAGTCAGACATAATTTTTTTCTTCAATTTTCGATTCCAAATGCCATAAACTCTGAAGTATTCTCAATGTTTTGGGGGATGCTTATATTAAATCTTATTGTTATAAAAAGATTTGTAAAATAGTTGGTCAGTCTTCTGATCTTTTATAAAGGTGTTTCTAGTTCAAAATATATTAGTAGGTATTTTGTTATTTTCTTGATTTTAATCCAGTTAAGAAAGCTGAAGTGCTAATTCTTATTATGTCCTAGAATATCATATCAATAAATGTACCTGCTTTCTCCCTACAGTTTGCTTTGTTAAATCTAAATGCATATTACAAACATAAATAAAAGAAAATATTAATCAAGTGCTTTACTTATAAAAGTGTCCTGCCTTGCATTTCTTGATTTATGTTCACTTTTAAATGCCAGCTATGACACTGTGAGAAAGAATATGAATACATACACTGAAATGGATAATATTAATTAAATGTAAAATGAATAATAGACTTAGTTTTTCCCATTTTTCTGCTTTGTAAATTCATATTTTTGTCAAAGTTGCTGGGACTAATGTAGACTAATTCTTAATGATGAACTTTTTAAAGGATAGATGAACTTCATATAAAATAAAAATATTTTTATAAAATACTTAATATATTTTAATATAAAATAAAAAGTTTAATTTCATATTGTTTTCCCAAGTGTAATTTTCAATTACAAATGACTTTGTGAAAATAAATTTTGCCAATTTTCATCATCTGACCATTAAGTAAAATTCCTTCCCTTTGTAAGAAGAGATTTTCCAATGTCAATTTATTTAGAGGACCTGAATCTATTTATTCTTTTATTTTTAATTCATACTTAGCTTAGATTTGGTCCTCTAGGAGATATACTGAAAACATTTGGTTTTGAAAAATAAGAATAACAATATTAAGGATTTTTGTTGCCATCTAATTATTTTTTCTTTCCTTTTCTCCTTTCCTTCCTCCTTTTCTTTTTTTCTTTCCTTTTCCCTTTCTTCTTTCTTTCTTTCTTTACTCTTTCTTTCAACCGCTAGTGACTGAAAATATCTCCTGGTAAATTTTCCAAGAGTTTGTAGGTCCCAAATGTGTCTACCTTGTACCTGTAGATTTCTGTGAGTGTACGTCCACTAAGATTCATGATGCAGAGGCTGTGGTGAGTGCAATAACAGCACATGGACTTAGGGACAGCTGGTGTCTAGAAGAAAAGGAAAAACAAACAAAATTATGGGAAATGAATCCACGCAACCTCGTTTTTCATTAACTATAAAAGTGCAGTAGTTTTGTTGTTGATTTGTTTCAGGATCAACATTTTCAGTTTAGTTACAAGTATGAAAGGGTTTGTCTATCAGTTTAGTAATCCCACTACAATAAAATCGGAGCTTGGCATGTTGCCCCAAGTATCTCTATTGAGTCACTCTTCAAATTCAATCAATCGTCGTGTCTCTAAATTCATAATTTATTGTATTGATTTATATCACTTTCGAACTATTATTTGTTCAGATTGTTTCTAAATCAAATAACAATCCATAATCCCCATAGCCAACAATCAACCTACATACTCTTTAAGATCAAAGATATAGCAAAAAATCTTGTTTTAGCATGACAGTGTGGTATCACGGACATATGCCTAATTAGAAAAATATGATTCTGAATATGATGTGCCATTTACTAGTTTACTATTTCCAAATCATGCCAAAGAAATCAATAAAAATTAAATTAAATATTCACCTTTAAAAATGTGGATGATTCAAAGTGGCAAAATAAATGAAGTTTACATTATATAATTTCTAGTATAATAAATTATGTGTCAAGCAATGCTGTCTATCAAAAAAAAAAGTCATTCACTGCTTTCTTAACATATAGACCAGAGTTAATGTCTTCTTTGAGTTTCTAATGCTGTAGATATTTATGGTAACTGCAACTTTATCTTTCTTTCAATAAGCAGCTAGTGGTTTCACACTTTAAACTTTATCATTAGCACCTCACTATGCCACCATGGTGGCATAAAGAATCTGGAACTCAGCAAATGTTTCTAACTGCAGTCCATAGTTCACTTTGCAATTCAGTTTTATATTTGTCTTATTTTATTCAAAAATATTTCAAGAATATTAAATATAGATTAGGATTATCATAAAATATAATTCATAAATCTTCCTCTGTCTTTTTAAAATGAATTCATGATTGTGCAAACTTTCCTTTGCCCTAGCATGAGACCAGATCAAAGGATATGACCATGATCCATATAACATATTATGGTAACTTTAACTAAAACAAATATGCTAAGAAATGATCAGATTATGACTATTTTGAAGATAGAAATAACAACCAATGACTGTTGATGGAAAGTTTGTTGAAAATTGGAAGCAAGAAATGTAATCCTAGAATCTTGTTTCAAGAGCAGAATACATGGGAAGAACAGAGTACAAGAATTTGAGGAGCTTGAAAATTCTATAGGAATGGAACAATTATAAAGGAAAATATGCAAACAAAATAACATCAATAAACATCAATAAACAAAACTTTTATAAGTTTGTTCTTCATATATTTTAATTAAGATTCATGCCTTCTATAATGAAGTTGTCACTTTTCATGTTCTCCTCATTAATTGCCTTTAAATGCAATCCACAAGAAAGAAAGAGAAATCAAGGAGCGGCTATTGGGATTTGATTAATAGTGTAAAGGATCGAGTATAAACAGTTTATGTAAAATATACCTCCCACCTAATTTGCAATAAAACTACTTAAAAATAAAAATGGAACACACATCATGGAGTCAAAAATCAAAATCAACTATGAAAGACTATATGAAATAGATGCATTAGACTTTGGAACAATGAATATTATTTAGGGAAATAGGGATATTGTATCTTGAATAACAAGTCAGTTCTTGAAAAGAACAAAACAATCATAAGCATGAATAAGTCTAAAAACAGTTCTTCATTATGCTTTAGACAAAAACACATATAACTTGAAGAGAAAAGTAGACATATTAATAATTTGTGTGGGGCATTCATCACTCAGTTAATAAAAGAAAAAATTGAATAAAACTCAATAATCACTTGATATTTCATGCAATATGGATCAAGTTGACATACTTTATATTTGCTGACCATGGTAATCAATCATAATACAGCATACATTCATATCTAAACCACTAGAAATATTAATAAAATAGTCTTAAAATAAGTCTCAAGAAATTTAGAAAAAGTAGAACCATGAAACATATATTCTCTGTTCACAAAATAATTAAACTAGAACAACACAGATTCAAAAGTTATTATAAGGAACATTAGAAGATATTTTGAACCTTTGATGCTACAGCTAATGAAACTTTTAAAGTGTTAATTATAGCATTTATCTTTATAATGATAATAGTATTAAAGTTAATGTTATAAGTTTCACCTTAAGAAATGAAACTAGTGGCTCAGTTATGCAAAGTTAATGAAAGAGGAAAATACTAAATGTAAGGGCAGTTATCTATGCTATTGTAAATGTAAAAACAATGGAGACTATCAAGAAAACTTAAATTTGATTCTCTAGAATATAGGTAAACTTACATTAAATAGCATCAAGGAATAAACCAGAAAATACTAATTTACTCCATGAGAAAGAAATAACAGATCTCATAAAAAATTCTCCATTGGAATATCCCTAGAAAGATAATTATAGAAATCTAGAAGCGAACATATCTTATGATATAAGATGTAGATAAACTTACTAGGCCTGCATTTCTAAAATACATTGAATTAAACATATTTTTTCAAATAAGAATTCATGTATGAATAGCTTTCCTAAAAATTCTTTCAAATTTTTAGGGAACTAGTAAGATCAAGTTTCCATGAACATTATCAAAAAGTATATTAACATCTTATCTTCTTTTAATAGTACATTGTCATCTTGAGAGTAAAATCTGACAAAACATTAAAATATAATGTGGGAGAAAATTATTCTTCAAGTAAATATTTGGACTGTCCCTTAATATATTTTTGTCAGCAATAAAGATAATGCATCATAATCTAATGAATTATTACAAAAGCTCAAGTGATCAAAAAGTAATCAGCTATTGTTGTGCTGTGTCGATGCATATCCTTAAGGATCTTCCTCGTTTTACCTGAACTTCTGCTTTACCAGCCATGATGTCCCTTTCCAGGGACTATTCTGTCCTGATGATCCAAAGGATATGAGATGAAGTCTCCTCATCCTTGCTTCTCAAGAGCTATCTTACGCTCCTCCCAAGATAGATTTGTTTGTTCTGACAAACACAGGATGTTCACTATTTGTCACCAACATCATAGAGCAAGTTCATTGATTCTTTATGGTCTCCCGTATTCATCATCAAACTTTCACTTTCAGAGAAGGCATTTGAAAATACCATGGTTTGGGGCAGGTAGACCCTAGTCTTAAAAAATCACATCTCTGTTCTTTAACACTTCAAATGTGCACAACGCAATATGCAGTTTTAATTCTTGACTATTGCTTCCATGGAAAATTGACTGTGGATCTTAATAAGGTGAAATAATTTACAGTTTTAATTTTTTTCTCATTCTACCATGATGTTGTCTATTGGTGTAGTTGTGAAAACTTTTCTTTACAGTGAGTTGAAAAGTTTTGTAGACCACAGACTTTGATTGCCATCCATAAGTACATACTTCCAGTCCTCCTTGCTCAGCAGGAAGATTATATCATGTGAATAAAGCAAGTTCATAATAAGCATTCCTTCAAACCTGATGCATTTTCTTTTTCATATAATCCAGTTTCTCCAATGATTTTCTCTAAGAGCAAAAATACTGGTTGGACACATTTCATGGTTTAAAGCATGCAGCAAAGGGCTGCCTCCTGGTCTGTGTATGGGTGCTGCCTGAGCACAATTTAATTTCATGAAATTCCCGTTTTTTTTTCCAATGTTACCCAACATTTGTTGTGATCAACATCCAAAATCTTTTGCATAGTCATCTGGGGTCTTAGAGGCTTGAAAATAAACAAATGGCCATCCAATTCAGAAGCAACAAAGCCCATATGGTAGAAGTACACCAGGACCAAGAGATACCAAAGGGATCAATTATCAGGTTTCAAGAACTAATGGTCATAACATTATATGCTCACTTTCCAGATATGGTGATTGACAACAAATATGTGCATAAGCAAATGTGGTGAAGAAAGCTAATGGTGCCCGGCTATCAAAAGATGTGTGTCTGTGGTCTTAAAGACTTGAAGGTGAATAAGTAACCATCTAGATAAGAAGCAAGCCCTCATGGAAGAAGCACAACAGTCTGTATGACCAAGAGGTGTAAAAGAGATTCAGTAGCAAAGATTAAAGACCTAAAAATTATATCATTATAAATGAGAGGGAGTTCAGATTGGGGACTCAAAACCCATCAATAAGTGAAGAGACATCCAATTACAGAGGTTTGGTAGCAAGGCGATGAGCCAGTCTAGGTGCAGTGTAGTAGCAATGAAATGTTCTCAAATGCTCCCTCCCACTGACTATCATTATCCCAATTCTACCAGGTAGATTTAGCTAGACCAGGGGATGCACATTAGAGTCAAAAACGTGGAAACTTAGGATAGATAATCCCCTGAGACTAGTTGGGAGTGGTGACACTGGGAGGTTGGAGGGAAGGTGGAGTAGAAAGGGGGAACAAATTTCTCGCATCTGCATGTGACCTCCTTTCTGGGGTGTGGACAATGGGGGAGGGGGTGATTGAAGTGACACATAGACAATGCAAGATATGAAGAGGTAATAGCAATTTGTAAATGATTGGAAGTTCATGGGGGAGGAGCAGGAAGGAGGGGAAATATGGGGAGTTGGAATTAAAAAAATAAAGAACTAGAGAAAAGAGGGGAAGAGAAGCTTATGCTGGAGGGGTTCAAGTAGATAATTTAGATGAATATGGCAACATGTGTACAAATATGTTTAATACAAACAATGTATTGAATGTTATAAGAGCCCCCAATAAAATCTATATTAAAAAAAAGAAAAACTTTTTTATAAAGAAACACATTAAAGGTCTTTCTTGCATTCTCTGTTTTTCACAAGATCCATATGATGTCCACAATGCACTTGCTTCAATCAAGCTTGAATATCTGGAACCTCCCATGCAATGTACTGTGACAGCTATTTTTAAAGTGTCTTGAACAAAATTTTACATGCATGTGATATCGGTGATTTTTAAATAAATAATTATTGCCTTTCATAGGGTCACATTTCTTTGGAATGAACACAAATGTGGATCTCTTGCAGATAGCTGGGTATGTTGCTCTTTTCCAAATTTCTTGACATAGAGTTGAGGGTCTTCTGTGTTGTATTAGCTTACTAACATTGTTCTGTCAATTTCTGGAGCCTACTTCCCCACTGATGCGCCCTGATGCTAACGTGGTTAGTAACTAACTACTAGGGCAGCAGTTCAAAACCACACAATTTTCACAGGAATGAGACAAAGCTTTCCCTTCCTGTGACAAGTTAGGGTCTCAGAAATCCTCAAGGGTAGATCTACCCCATCTCTCTACATATTGGAACTGACCCAATTGCAGTGGGCTTTTGATTTTGCTTTGTTTTATCAGTCTTCGACTGATGTCTTTGGTGCAGCTCCGGCTTTTTCCTTCAATGACAACTGATCTTTAATGAATGGGACCTTCTGAAATGGTTGACCATTGACAAATTATTTTTGGTACCAGCCATTGTATTTTCCTTTCATCTTGCTTGATTCTTCATGCACAATCCTATAATTTATCTATGTTGTTGTTAGGAAACATCGAGTAGTTAAGACTAACAGAGACTCTTTGTACAATAGAATAAAACACTTCTCATGTTATTATGTTTCAGCGCTCAATGAAATCACTGTGTCAATCCATGTTGTCAAAAGTTTTCCTATTTTTTATTGTCCTTCCACTTTACAAAGCATGATGTCCTTCTCCAGGTACTGATCTCTCCTGTCCATATGTGCAAAGTAAGTGAGATAAAGTCTTACCATCCGTTCTGTTAAGAAGCATTCTGTTTGTACTAATTCCAGGATGTGATATGCAGGTGACACAATCTTGCTTGCTGAAAATTTTGAAGACTTACACTTACTGATGTAGATTAAGAACTGCGGGCTTGAATATGAATTAAAATGTAATGTAAAGGAGATCAAAATACAACTGGGAACATAGAAAGCATTGGCGTAAACAGAGAAAAGATCAAAGCTTTAAAGGATTTCATCATCCTTGGATTTACAATCAATGCTCACGGAAACAGCAGTCAAGAAATGAACTGAGACATTGCTTTGGGCAAATGTGCTGCAGGAGTTCTCCAATGTGTTGAAAACCAAGGATGTTACTTTGAGGACTAAGAGGTACTTGATTCAATACATGATTTATCAATTGCTTCATATGCATGTGAACATTAGGCATTGAATAAGGAAGCCCAAAGAATGGATGCATTTGAATTTACCCACAGTCCATTAAATATTGCAACTCATGGCTTTAATTTTTCTTCATTTCTTTCAGTTTGAGATAGACTGAGCATGTTCTTCTTTTTGGATTTTGTATTCCAAATATTTGCATATTGTGTTGCTTTACTCTGTCTTCTTCTTTTATCCTTTGTAATATGTTGGTCAGCTCTTCTACTCCATCATTCCTTCTCTTTAGCTATTATTTACATTATTAGGTGAAAATAAATAGATTCCAACTCATAATGACCCTATGTACAACAAAATGTAGACCTGCCAGGCATGCAGCATCCTCACAATTGTTACACTTGACCTTATTTCTGTAGCCTCCTTTTCAGTCTCTCTTATTAAAAGTTTTGGCCATTACAAGATCTCTTATTCACTACTCTTCTACTTCACTAAGCCTAATGCCTTCTTTTCAGGAATTGGTCTTTCTTGATACCATGTTTAAAATATGGGAATCTAAGTCTTATGACCCTTGTTTCTCAGGACATTCTGGCTGTACTACTTTCAGGACAAATTCATTTGTTCTTCTAGAAGTACATGGTACTTTTCATATTTTTCATGGAATATTTTCATAATTCAAATGTATAGATTCTTCTGTCTTCTTCATTCAACGTCTAAATTTACATGTATATGAGATGATTGATTTATAATCATTTTAATTTAAATTATTTAATAATTAAATTATATTCTTTAAATTTGTTAATTAATTTTTAAAATTTAAATTATAATTTATAATTTGATATTTTTCATTGCTATAGTTATTCTACATTAAAATGTAACTTTCATAGTCAATTTTGACACCCATTTGGTCTTTTTTTGTTTTTTAATAAACCTTTGTTTTCTTCATGTTTGATGCTATTGATACCATTGCATAACTCATCAGGCCTTCAGACCTTCGTGTAAATGTATCAAATGTATTCCTGATTATTTCTGTAAATTCAAGTGAGATATTTTGACTCTTGTTATATTTTGACTCTTGTAAACTGAATAATCAGAGACAAATGCCTGTATAAATGAGCATTACAGTGTACAAATATATATACATATATCTGCACATGTATAAAATGTAATTTTACCTACTGTCATTGTGTTGCTATTCTGATTCATAGCAACATCAGGACAAAGTAGGACTCCCCCACACTTTGATTTTCAGAGTGCAAAAAACATAATCTTTCTTAAGTACAGGGACTGGTGTTTTGAACTGGTGACTTTAGTGCTAGCAGCCAAAAGCATAATGCACTAAGCTACCAGCTACTTTGTAAAGTTCTATTCAGGTAAATCTCCCCTACAAAGCAAAACTAACCGAGTAAAGACTATTTTCCTGGGGAGAAAAGGGATAGTGATTAGGAAGAAGGTTGACCATTTTGCAGGATACTACAAATTATTTATTTTTCCTTTGATCTTGATAGTAGTTGCATGTGTGTGTTCATATTGGTGATACTTCATTGGCTTATGAACTTATATTTGTGGTGTTTTCTGTGCGTTTTCTTCTATTAAGGAAAGTTTTAAATACTTTACATGAGGATAGAGAAATATATTAAAAATTGCTAAGTAAGATGGTTTACCTTGCTGTCATAAAATCTAATATAATGCTTTCCCCATTGTAAGGCAAAATATGTGTCACACTGAATAAAAATGATTGTACAACTTTTTGAGATAAGGATTCTTAAGGCAAAGTCTTTGACAGACTAGTAAATTATCTGGAAGAGAAGTTCTATTAATTAAACAATCTGTATTCTCTGATTCAAAGTGTGACTGTTCCAAAGTCCTGGAACCAGTACTGTTTTTCTCTATTGAAAATAACATATAAATACAATGAGAAACAAAGAAAGCAATAAATGCCTAGATATTTCCTTGTAAATACATATTTCATGCATGTTAATAGCAATTTCATTTATAATGATTAATGATATTTTGACAAACACTAGAGCAGTTAATGAAAACTCTATTAGAATGTAAAATTGATTATAGAGTACTTCAGCTTGAGAAAATATTTTGCAATTCTGACATTAGCATAATCCATCTGGTCCCTTTATTTAAAGGGGAAGAAATGCTTGGAGTGGGGTATGTGGAACATGAATTATTTAATAAGTACATTCTGGAGAATACATGCTTTTATATACTTATTAGACAAGTTTGAAGATTCATATTCATTTTTTAATTGTTCTTGAAATCAAATGAGGTCGAATTTATTTTTACTTTGATTTTAAAATGTGCAATAGTTGTATGACTCCAGAAATTCAATAAAATTCTAATTAGTGACTTTTTGATCTAAACCTGAAGACCATGTAGTTAACTCTCTATTCATGCCATTTTTTCTAAATTTAGTCATCTTAAATGTGACCAGCACCTAGAGCTACTACACTTTACCTAATATTATTTTAGCAATATAACTACCATAAAATGGAAGAGTAACTATAAAATTAAGAATATTGCAACAAAAATTTGATTTATAAAATTCTTATTCTGAATGTAAAAAATGAATGTTAACATTTTAGCTATGCAATTTTTATTTCATAATATAAAGTGCTTTCAGCTTATTTCCAATCATTATCTCTAAAAATAATTTAATTCTGTCTTCATGAAATAAAATATCACACATTTAGATTATCAAATAATCTTACTAGTTAGAATTACTTTTTATATCTACCTATTTGGAAGAATTACAGATGATTTATTTGCAGGTCTCTGTCTGGATAAAGGTGTTCATGGACAGTGAAAAAGGAAGACAGAAGAAAAATCTATGGATTTGGGTTCATGTGCTGGTGAAGATTATTGGAAGTGCCATGGACTTCTAAACGGACAAACTGATCAGTCTTGGATGTGTGACAAATGTGTTCCTTAGAAGCCAGGGGAAGAAGACATGCTACAAGTACAGTCCCTGGAGGAGCACACAATGCTTCCAAAGTGGAGAGGCATTGGGAAAAATGATAGGCCTTTAGGGAGAAAGATGGGCACTGTGACCGTAACCATGGGCTCAGCCATAAGAACATCGATAAGGATGGACTGTGCTGTTTCACTTCGCTGTGCATAAGGTTGCCATAGATAGGAAACAACTTTTTTTGTGGCAACTAAAAAGGTAGTCCTAGTTATGCCTCTCTCAATTAGAAGTCTTCAGCTGATCCATGTTGCTAATGTTCACAGGGATTAACTGAAAGGCAAGTCCACCTTACGAAGAAAGGCCTGATGATCTATTTCCAAATTATAGCAGTTTTAGTCTGACACACATGAGTTACAATCAATCAACTCAATAAATCAGTTAAAACAATTCTTGGGTAAATCAAAGACCCAATATCAATCAAATCTCTTTACATTTTATAAATGTTTCTAACTATTAGGTTGATCAAAATCACATTAAGTTTTGTTATATTGAACTTCAGTTTTAACAAAATTGAATAGATTTCTACTCTTTTGTAAGAATCATGTGATTTCACAGAAAACATTTTGTGATTTGGTTGTCTGATATAGGTGTTTTGTACATCTACGTATCAAATAAGGTAAGCATCAAATTTTAACAATTTGTTTGGTATCAAAACTAATAAGTAGCTGTTTGGCTACTATAGGACTGTCTTCTAGACATAATATCCTTTCATGATTCCAATTTATCCAAATGTATATTTTACAGATCACCCCAACATGTTCTCCACTCAGCAAAATTAATTTCTGTTATATATATTTACATGTTGGCATGTCTTCTTGGATAAGTACACTGTGCATAATTATTAGTACAGTTCTCCAGTGTTTGGGAATTAAAAATTAGAATTTGTTTAACTAAATGTTTATAAACTTACTTTAACCAAATTCTCTTTTCACCAATTAATCACCTGTAGACAAGGTCTACAAATCTCTGATCTCTAAGACAAATGTTTTATGAAAAACTATAATTGCCTAATTTTTTAAATTTAGGTTTATAGTACTCATCATTTAAATAATGTTACATGTTGCATGCTACATTTTGCAAAAATTAACTTTGAATACAGTATGCTAAGAGAAAGAACCCAGGCATAAAAGATCAAGTGTCATGATTCAAGCTTTATAAAATGGCAAGGGCTGGAAATTTATAATGGCAAAAACGTGCCAAAGTTTCTATACAGTGAAGGAGAGAGAAACAGGGAGTAACTTTTAATGGGTGTTGGTGTGTTGTTTTTTTTTTTGAGTGATCAAGATATTCTGGAATTAGTGGTTATTGTTGCACAATTCTGTGACTATACAAAAATAGCAAATAATTATACTCATTAAATAGGAAAGTTTATTTTAAATGAATTACATTTCAGTAAAATTATTAATAAAAGTAAGAATAAGCAACTGAAATTTCTCTGATAATTAACCATCCTAATAAACACATGAATTCAAATTCCAATTATTTGAAATGCTTTAGTTAAATAATTAGTGAATGTGAGACATGAATAAAGTCTCAAGACAGTATAGCATTGTGGGTCAATTAGTATTGGGTGATAACACTGCTATTTTTATGTTATGTTATGTGAGACTATGGAAAGACTTCAGGTACTTTTTGGTTATTTATTACTTTTTGTAAAAATATGATGGCACTAGCATCCTCTTACTTGAGTTGTTGTGACTTCTAAAGGTAATAACACATAAAACTTATTATTGTTTCATTGTTTGTGCCATATAATTGATGTCAAGCATTTTTTTATGAAACTCTGAAGATAATGTACAACATCTGTTGCTAATTCCCTCATTGTGCTCACAACCAGTCAGTAGTCTAATCAAGATGGAATAAGAAAGAACAAGCGAACAGAAATTGTGTTTGTTACCAAATAACCTTGAATTGTGTTTTTATGTTTTTAATCTTCTTAAATTTTTCCATAATCCTAACACTAGAGATTGTGTTTTTGATGCTATTGGTTGTGGTGAATCATGAAGAGTGAGTCTAGGAATGTTAGGTTGAAGGCAAATTTCTATGGATTCTTTCTTGCATGCTTCTTTCTATCTTATCTTGTATGTATAGTTTTCAAAATTAGAAGATGGAAGTAGCCGTTTCCATATAGTATTGTTATTTTATATGAATATGAAAACATTTAAAATTTAAAGAACTAAATTAAATGCTATTATGGTACTGTAATTCAGTACAAAATCATTTGAAAAAAAATATGAGGTCCTAAAATGCTTATATATTTTACCCTCAAAATTATTCTTCCTAAAAAGACTAAGGTAAATATATATTAAGGTAGATATTAAGATAATTAAATCTTTAAGAACAACAGTGACATTTTTAGGGATATTCACAAAGTAAATAAGTTGGAAAAGGCCCAAATAACAAAGGATATAAGTAATTAAATCATACTTCATTTAACAAATATGTACAGACATTAAAACACTTAAAAATTATAATTTAATTTTAAAATCATATTAAAGATAATAAATGTAATCATATAAACTAAGTGAAATAGTCATTAAATATATGCCTAAAGGAAAATAAAATCACTCAATGTAAGTAGTCAAATATTTAGTTGATGACAGTTACTAAATATTGGTATTTCCAACATTGGCTCAATAAATATTTATTTTAGTGAATATACAAAATATTCTAGACATTAAGTTGAAGAGGTACAAAAATGTGATCTAGCAGGATCAAGTCTTTGCTATACTATTCTTTATGAAAACTACCATTTAGGCAGTGTTTCCCCGAGTAGACAATACCACTCATGGCGCGTGGGGGTGGGGCGCTCTTTAGCATGATCCGGTGGCTCTGCACGAGCGGGTACCAACGTTTTCTCTGGGTTGTCAGCTTTAATACAAGAGAGCTTCATTTTCAGGGGGACACGGAGTCGTTTTTGTTTTAAGGTAGAAGTAGGCCAATAGGTTTCAATCAGATGGCAGTTATGAGTAAATAACACATCCAGCTAGCAAGTAGTGGTCAACATTCAAATCCAAACATTCTGAATCTAATATATTAAACAGAAATCAAAAGCATTTTTGCACTGTGTTACATGCCTAAGAGTTTTTGTTTTAAATGAAAAAAACAAACAAAAACCCTCAATATATTTAACCTTCAGAGCTTTAATCATTTAAAAATTAAAGTGTTAAGCACCCACATATGCAAATATAACTATAATGATTAAATTTCATGACTTTCTAAATGTCCTTTGTGAATAATTTACAATGAATAGCTTATTTGCTCTACAGAAAATACATGAATTCATTAATTAAAACTGACTTCATTTATAAGATTATTATTTTAAGGGTCAAAATTTCCCTTAAAGCTTTCAAGAATAAAAGCATTGAGAAGCTAAAGCTAGTAACTTGAAGACTCTAAGGACAAAAATAAAGCAAAACACAAGAATTCAAATATAGTCAAGCATCTGTTATAGGCAATTTGGGTCTAGACACTTATGAAACATTATGCTAAATCTACACCTCTTTTCCTTTATTAATTTTCCTAATGTGTTTTGCAAGGGAGTTACATCACTGAAGTCTCAGACAATTCTCCTTTATTATAGATACAAATTCTTGCAGTCAAGAAATAATTGGAATGTTTCTGTTTTTTTTAAATAAAGCTTCATTTTAATGAAAGCTATTAATGCCATAAAAAAGATGTTTTATTTAATAAACAAACTATTACCACTTAACCTTGAATCTTCCTCTCTAGCTCTCTCTCTCTCTCTCTCTCTCTCTCTCTCTCTCTCTTATTCACACACACACACACACACACACATACACACACATTTCAAAGTACAGTTACCATTTAAATGTTCTTTGAAATGGGAGTAGTATAGGCATAACTTGCCTTGATTGTGTTTCATAGCTGCTGTATATTTTTTAAAACAATTGTAAGGTTTATACTAAACATCTAGCAAACTGTTAGCATCATTTTCTAATACTATGTCCTCATTTCACTTCTCTGTGTCACATTTTGATAAATCTCACAATGTTTCAAGTTCTTCTTAATGCTGTTGCACACTTAATATATGGACTAAGGTACTAGACAAATATAATACACTGGCAAGTAGAACAATTTATGGAGTCTCTTTATTGTAATATTTCCTTTACCTTTGTAGTCTCAAGCGAAATCTACAGCATCTCCAAGATATGTTTTAAGTCTTAAGTATGGTATTATCTCTCCTTTACTCAAAATACATATACTACTAGATACAATAACTTGCATATGCATTGTTGTTATGTATCATAGAACTGGCTTCCACTGAAAGTGAATGAAGCAGTGCATGATCCTCCATCATTATAAAAATTGTTATAAGTGAGCTTGTTGTTGCAGCCACTTTATCAGTCATTGTATTAAAAATTTGCCTCATTTTATCAAACCTGATATTGGATTCCAGGGACTGATCTCATCTGATAACATGTCCAAAGTACATGACACAAAGTCTCACTATCCTTACCTTGAAGGAGCATTGTAAATGTATTGTTTCCAAGGCTGACTCGTTTGCTCTTCCAAAACTTCAAGGTACTTGTAATATTCTTCACTAGTCCCATAATCCAAATGCATCTATTCTTCTTCTGTTTTCCTTACACTGTCCAGCATTCACATGCATAGACAGCAACTGAAAATACCATTTTTGGGGGAGGCACACTTTCATCTTTGTAGTCACATCCTTGTTTTTCAATACATTAAAGTTCTCTTATGCAGCAGATGGATCCCGTGCAATGCATCATCTGTTCTCTTGACTGCTGCTATGAGAACTGATTGTAGATCTGAGCAAGATGAAATCCTTGACAACTTTTAACTTTTATCTTTTAGTATAACTATGAGGATTTGTGTTTTCTTCACAATAAGTTGTAATCCGTACTAACGTGTATAATTCTTTATCTTTAACAGCAAATATTCCTAATTCTCCTCACTTTTAGCAAACAAGGCTTTGTAATCTGAATAGCTTCAGTTTTATTAATCTCATCTAATTCCAGTACTGCATTCTTCATATAATCCAGTTTCTCTAATGATTTTCTCAGCCTACCAATTGAATAAGTATGGAAAAGGATATAGCACTGACATACATTTTTCCTGATGTTAAAACTTGCAGTCTTGTCTTGTTCTGGTCATACAACTGTCTGTTGATCTATGTATGAGTTCTGCAGGAGCACAATGAAATGTTCAGGACTTCCTTTTCTTCTCAACTTTGTCCATAGTTTGTTATGTTTACCACAGTTGAAAACATTTGCAATATCAATATAGACTAATAAACATGTTCCTGATATTCTCTACTTTGAGTCAAGGTCTATCTGATCTAGGAATCGTATCCTTTGTTCCATGCCTTCTGAGTCAGGCCTGAAAATAAATGAAAAAAAAAATACACGCACACATATATGTATACACACAGTATTAGAAATCCATACAGTGAAACAGGGAAGGGAATATGGTGACAATTAAGAACTTCTTGTTAGAACCAGACTTCAGCCCAGTGTGCCATTATGTGACTGCTGCATACCCACATGAAGCAGAAAATCAATAGAGCGGTCTGTGGGGCCAGACCCAATCCCAACTGCGTGAATACCCCTCCCCTACTCCACAGAAAAATTCACTTCAGAGGATAACACTGAAGCTACAGTTCAGCAACAGGGCGCTGTCTAATCAGAGCACACAGAAGCACATAAAGAGGGAAGGAGAGAGAGGGAAACATATCCTGGTCCACTAAACCCTGAGAACAATATCCTTGTTTAGAGCAACCAGTGCACTGAGAGGATGATAGGGCTGACCCAACCATGATACTCGAGTTCCATCCCTGACTCATAGCACTAAGAGGGACAACACTTGAAGACTCAGTGCAAGAATTGTGCCAGATCTGACCCCAGCACACAGTGGTGAAATGCTAAGGGAGTGCAACAGAACAACAAGGGGAGCAAAACAGTGAAGTCTCCAGGGAATGCCAAAAATAGACTTTGGGAACAGGATGTGATACCCATCAGATTGGACTGAAAAATCCTCCTAAAGGTCAACAAATAGACCTGGAACTATTTATAAGCTTTTATATTTTTGTTGTTTTATTTTGTTTTTATTTACTTTAAAAAATATTAAATCATTTCCTTGAGAGCTTCTACATTGTTTTCCACAATACATAAATAAACATACTGTGCCAGGCACCTTCACATGTCCGCTGCTATTATCGTTCTCCAATCATCTGCCTTTTCTCTAGAATCCCTAGGATCAGCTTTTCCAACCCTTCCTCTCTTCCCCTACTCGCTCCTTCCCACCAAACCTCAAAACTTTATAAATTATTATTGTTCTGTCATATCTCACACTGACCGACCTCTCCCCCAACCCACTTCTTTGATGCCCAACCTTTAAATAGGAGTCTATGTGTATATCCTTGCAGGAGGTTCCGTTTCTCCACACCACCCTCTCTCTACACTTCCAGCAGCTCCAATCTAACCACTGGCCGAAGGGTCTCATCCATCCTGGTCTCCCCACATCTCCAGCTCCCCTCACCACCAGTGAACATTTTCTAGTCCATCTGGATTTGTGTGGTAGAGTTGGGACCATGATGGTTGAGGGGGAGGAAGACTTCAGAAACTAAACGAAACTTGAATGCATCATCACTGCCTGAATGTCCTTTGACTGGTCTGTCTCCTCTCCGTAGCTCCCCTGTAAAGGGGTGACCAATTACCCAGCAGTGGGTCACAGTTCCCCACCCTGCTCTCCTCCTCATTCGTGATGAAGTGATTCTTGTTCTTTGACGCTCGATACCTACTCACTTTGGCCCCTTTTAATAACACATGCTAGTGTGCTTCTTCCATGTGAGCTTTGCTGTTTCTGCGCTGAATGGAAACACAATTATCTTCAAGTCTTTGAGACTCCAGACATTCAATCAATTGATAGCTAGGCACCATCATTTCTTCTACTCTGTTTGCCTCTGTATCCATATGTCTTCAGAGATATGGGGAGTCAATTGGTCCATTGATTTTGATTTTTGTTCTTTGATGTGTCATACCTGATTTTTTCAGCACCTCATGATCGCACAGGCAAGTGCTCTTCTTTTATGGTGGGTTTTGTTGTTCTTGAGCTAGATGGTTACTTGTTTATGCTCAAGCCTTTAAGACTCCAGATGCTATATTTTTGAGAGCTGGGCACCATCTGCTTTCTTCACCACTCTTTCTTATGCTCCCACATGTTCTCAGTGGGCACCTTGGAGAAGTGTGCACAAAGTAATATGCTTCTTTTTCCATTTGATGTCTATTGCCTAGACCTTTCACCACCATGTGGCCCTGCTGTCTGTTGTGCTTCTTCTGTGTGGGTGTGGTCTCTTCTCAAGTAAATGGTCTATTGTTTATCTTCAGGCTTCTAATACCCCAAATACACCCTTTGATAGCTGGGCATCATCATCTTTCTTCACCACATTTGCTTGTGCACCCATTTTACTTCAGTGATCGTGTTGGGCCAGTGAGCCTCGAGGAATACCAGATTCATAGAACAAAGTGTTCTTGCATTGAAGGAGCACCAGGGAGAGGGCCCAAGGTCCACTTGCTACAATAGTATTGGCCTATAGATAGGTTCTTAAACTTATTCTCACCTTATAATGGGTAGTTGTATTTATGCATGGACATACCTATGTTTAGACCTCTGCAAGTGCCCTTTGACTTCTAGCTCTTTCCTCTATTTCCTTCCATCTCCCTCCTGTCCCACCATCATGTTCCACCTTCATTGGCGTTTCAGTGTTTCCTCACAGAATCATTGTCCTTCTTTAATCCTGACCAGGCCTCCCATACCCTTCTTACCATTGATTACAGACCACTTGTTGCTCCCCCTCCTCCATCCATGTGTTTGTCCACACCCCCTTCTCCTCCCCTCTCTCGTGGTCCCAGGAATTGTTGTTTGCCCAGTCCTTTCTGTGGCACATTGGGATTTCAGAGAGATGTATTCCTCTGAGCATCATGTGTTGGCATGGAGCTTGGACCAGCTCTCTTTCTCTTCTTCCCTCCCTGTCTTTATCTCTGTGGGTGTGGCATGCTGGCCTCACCCCCAACCTGTTCTCTGCAAAGCTCACTTCTAGAGATGGAGTCCATCTGACTCTTGTTGCGACAGGCTCTGTAGCTCTCTCTCTTTTCTTGCATGCTTTCATGCGTACACGCTGCCCTCACGGTTGGGTGCTTCATGGTAGGAACTGCTCGCCCATTCTGGTTTCTGTGGAGACAAGACCGGGTGGGTTAGTGCCCTGTTCCCGCTGTTATCCTTTCATTTTTGAACTCCCTTTTATCTCCTTATCCCCTCCACCCCCTCATCCTTCCCTCATTTCTGTGTTGCACCCAGTGTGTACCTCCCTGCGTTTGGTCTTCCCTCCTCCCCTTACCCTACATTTTGCACCAACTGTTATGGTATAGAAGTCTTCTCTTTTATACTCATCATATTGTTTCTACTTACCTCTAGGAGCTCATGCAGTACTTATCCTTTTGTGATTGACTGGTTTCACCTAGCATAATTTCCTCCAGTTCTTCCCATGCAGAAATGTGTTTCATGTGCTCATCAGAGTTTTTGAGTGAAATATAGTACTCAATTGTATGTGCCAGAGTTTGTTGATCTATTCATCTACTAATGGAAATTTAGATAGCTTCCAACTGTTTGCGATTGTGAATTGTGCTGCAATGAATATTGGCATGCATACCACTGGCTGTGCTTTATTTCTTGTCTCTTCTGGGTATATAACCAATAGTGCGATAACTGGATCATAGGGTAGCTCTACTTCCATTTTCATTAAGTATCACCAGACTACTTTTCATAGCAACTGTACATATCTACATGACCACCAGCAATGCAGAAGTGTTCCTATTTCACCACATCCCCTCCAACATTTGTTGCCCTCTGATTATCTGATCTGCGCTAGCCTCAAGGGTATTAGATGATATCTTATGGTTGTTTTGATCTGCATTTCTCTGATGGCTAGTGAGCGGGAGCTTTTTCTCATATGTTTATTGGCCATATGGACCTCCTCCCTAGTGAAACTTCTTTTCAGTTCTTTTTCCCATTTCTTCAAAGGTTTATCTGTTTTCATCTTCTCATAGGAAACGAGGGTATTGGAGAATTTTTGTAATAAGCCCTTTGTCTGTTGAATCGTTGCTAAAAATCTTCTCCCAATCTGTGGGTTGCCTCGCTACCCTCTTAGTAAAGTTCTTTGATGCACACATGTGTTTTATTCTTAGTAAGTCCCGTTTGTCAATTTCAGGTTCCCCTGCATTTCTACCCTGTCCTAGTGCAGTTAGCCTTTGTATTCCCTGGGTCAAGATTCGTAGATTTTCCATGATTCTCTTGCTAATGGTCCTAATGGTTTGTGGTTTTGCTTCCAGGTCCGTGATCCACCTTGAGCTTGTTTTTGCACATGGGGTAAGGTAGAGATCCTGTTTCATTTTTCTACATGTGGATTGCCATTGTCTCCAGCACGATTTGTTAAAGAAGGCATCACCCTCCCACTTGATGCTTTTGGGGCCCTTGTTGAAAATCAGTTATCTATATGCTAATGCTTTTATTTATGGGTTTTCTATTCTTTTGCATTGATCTATGTATTTGTCATTATGCCAGTACCACACAGTTTTGACCACTGTGGCTTTGTAGTAAGTGTGAAAGTCAGGTAAGGCCAGTCCTCCAACTGTGTTCTTTTCCTTGAGGAGTTCCCTGCTAATTCTGGGCTTTTTCCCTCTCCATCTGAAGTTGGTGGTCAGTTTTTCCAGTTCTCTGAAGAAGGCTGTTGGTATTTGGATTGGGATTGTGTTGAACTTATAAAGTCCCCTGGGAAGGATAGACATCTTTACTGAATTGAGTTTCCCAATCCATGAACATGGGATATTCCTCCAGTTGTGGAGGTCACTTTTTGTTCCCTGTATTAGGGTTTTGTAGTTTTCCTTGAATAGGTCTTTTGTTTTTCTGGTTAGATATATCCCTAGGTACTTCGATTTATTCTTGGCTACGTGAATGGCCTTCTTTATTTTTTTTTAAATAATTGTATTGGGGGCTCTTACAGCTACTACAACATTCAGTACATTATTTGTATCAAGCACATTTGCACACATGTTGCCACATACATTTCCAAACATTTTCCACTTGAGCCCTTGGTATAAGCTCCTCTTTAAAAAAAAGTCCCCTTCCTCCCCCTTTTTTTAATGAATCATTTTT